>VUQK01010348.1:0-25506 GCA_015106715.1 Bujurquina vittata | reverse complement strand
AAGGGCACACACACACACACACACACACACGCACACACACACACACACACACACACACACGCACACACACACACAAGCATGCTTTCTTAATCTCACTTTTTTTTGTCGTATTTTTGTTGTCTCTCATTGACACACACACACATGCACATCATGCACCCTCTGGCAGAGGCATATGCGAGGTCAATCCTCTCCCGGTGTAATTACTCTGGACTGATCCCAGACCATTATTCAGTCTGACCCTTCAGCTAATTGCCCAGGAAAAAAATGAGCGAGAGAGGGGCAAAGGAAAGGGGAGGGAGGCTTTACCTACGTGCTTGTGAGGACAAGCTGCTGCTGACTGAGAATAACATCATAGTTACGGTTCAGTCATTTTGGATTCTTACCAATGCTGTGAACCATTTTGTTTGATTTTGGATTACATGACATGTCTTAAATTGTTTTGTTTTGTTTTGTTTAATACTCTCAAAGCAAGAAGGGTGATGTTGTAGGACTTCACCTTCACCGTGATCAACTCTGTAAACTGAATTGAAGATTACTCTTAAATGTTAAAGCCCCAAGCATCGCTGTTTGAGAAACAGAATAAAAATTAAAGTGGAGTACCCCTTCAGTATATTATTGTGTGCCAAGTTGCTAATGAAGGCACAGCAGATGAGCTAATACAGTTAAGTGATATAGTCTTGTGATTGATTAATTAATGATTTTTTTAACCAAATGAAATTTGGAATCAAATTGAAATAATGCATTTTCCTTAAAATGACGCTCTTGCACTGAAGGGCAGACTCTTCATGTCTGTGCCTTTGGCGCAGCTGCCAATTAATGAGCAGCTTTGCTCATGTGAAGTCAGTGAGCCTCGAGTTTGCGTCTGTTTTTTTCAGTTCAAAAATTCCCCTCAGTGATAACAGTGACAAGTGTCAGTTCTTATTATCTTATATCTGACTTTCACTGTTGCTGTGCTTCCCCAATGAGCCACCAGGAGGCAGTGTCTGATTAGGAAATTCTGAGTCTGGACGTCAGGTAAAATAAAACTGTGTTTCATCCCTTTAATTGACTGTTTCATTTACAGCTGAAAAATGTTATCATACCACTGTGCTTTCTCTCATGGCTGGAGCTTAATAAAGAAATAGCTCTGGGGTCAGAAACTTGGACCACACTGGTGCCGAAAAGAGATGTCAGGCTTTTCCAGTCACATGTTATGAAAGTTTTTAATACGCCAATATATCAGGAGGATAGACATTTTTTTCAATAAACGGCTTTGCAGTTCTTTGAAGTGTGCAGACACATAAAGGGCTTGACATGAAATGTTTTCATTATTTGAAATGAACATCTTACATTGGAAGGAGGTGAAACTGAATAATGAGAAAAGGAGAGCACTTCTGCTCCAGATAAATAGTCAGACACACACACACACACACACACACACATGCACACACACACACACGCGCGCGCGCGCGCACACACACATTTCCTCTCTCACCCAGAAAAGGCTTTCGGAAGTTGAAGTTTACACTGAGCATCTGGGGGAAGTCAAGGGTTAAAGAAGTTTCCCACCACTGCAGAAAGACCTCTGTCCTGTTCAGTCATTATGGCAAATCCCCAAACTGCTGTAAACACCCCCTCTTCATTCAATTACTCCTGCATACTGTGAACCCGACATATTCACATATTTCTCCTTTACTTACATTTAAAAGCATATACATACCCAAGCACATACTACTTTGCTTCCATCTCATCAGACTGGGAAATTTAATTCTGGCAAAACGTTCACGGCTTAGCTTTAGACTTTCACATGCACGCACACACACAACAAAGAACCAGCGACCTTGCCGTAAGAGAAAAGATAGATAGTAGGATATGGGCCATCAGAGCCTAATGAAGGAAACCAAGATAACATTTAGTCTGTTGACATTGTCTTCATTTATCTGGCCTTTCTGCGTGTGAGTCTTCCCTTATTTATCTAGATCCATGACTCCACTGTGATTCATTTGTCTAAGAAATTGATGGGAAAATCGTGTTTCTTATCTTGGTCATAAAATTAAAGAGGATCTTAAAATGGAATAAGACATATCCGCCATTAGTTTCTTTTTTTCAGTGCCTTCAGTCAAACTTTGATCCATTTAATTAACTGATCTTCAGCAAGCAAAGAGAGCTGATGGTCAGACTGAAGATTAAAGGCGTTATTACTATATCAAGAATACTTGCAAAAGAACCTAAAATGTAACCAGAATGACAATAAATTGCGTTAGCGTTCTAAAGCTGACAAAAACATTTAAAAACATTTTTTTTGTTTAATGTTTAATGCAACTGGTATATATATACAGATTGAGTGTAAATCAGTCAGGATAAAAGAAACTGTATGAATTGAGTGGTTAGAGTGGTTTCACAGCAGAAGAGAAGTTCATGTGTTTTTCTCCGCATTCTCTACTAATGATATTTTATCCACTTGTTGGCTGAGCGAGAACATACCGGAAAATCTATAACTGATCTCTATGTGTAAGCGAGGGCTGTTTGTGCGTGGACAGACAGATGGCCTTTTGTACCACAGTCTTACCATCTGCTCAAGTGAGTAGAGCGGAGGGACTGGTGCGTTAGGGTGTATGCATGTCTGAAGTGAACGTGCATGGAAAATGAATACTGCGTTCTCAGATCCACTGTCTCTACTGCGAGCATTGACTAATCCTGATCCTGTTAATTACATTTGACTAACAAATAACATAACAATAACAGCTTCCCATGACTGGCCAGTAGGTAGCAGTGTATGTGATGGTGCACTAGCGTCCACTGTCTTGGCTGATATGCAACTGTAATAACAAAACACATGCATACAAGGGAACAGCTTTTGAATTACTGTCCACTGTAGTGACCGCTATGCATGAAAGGGTTAAAATGACATTTACTAACACAGAATGACCTTTTAGAAAAAGCTGAAGTACTACACGCCTTTGCTATGAATAATACTTATTTCCTCTTTTGCTCTTGGATTTTTTGCCTTACTGATGAACATTTTAGACCAGACTAGCGAGCCTAATTCAGACATGTAGCTGACTGATTGGCTCCTCAGTTCAGAAAGGACAACCATCAGTACTGATAATCAAGTCTTTACTGTCCAATAATCAGCACAGACTCTGAAAGCAATGATCCGGATCTTATGCTATAACTGGGATTTACAATGATAGTTTAAGGATTTAGATAATATGCCTGCAGATTTGTGGTTTTTGGTGCAATTAGTTTCTTTGAAGAACCCCCCTCATCTGTTCAGAAAAACTTACCAATTGAGCTTGAAAGATCTTTGGGACAACCTTTTACCTCCAGCCTCAATGGTGGGAAGGATTTGGTGATGGTGCACAGCCAACTGTAGACATGAACACAGTTGTACGGCGAAATGACAAGTTTCCGCAGATTAATCATCCACCATCATACTAAGATTCAGTATTCAGTGGAAGACTTAAGTAGTATTTTTATCCTGTTAACAAAATTCTGACACCAATTACAAAAAAAAGGATGTTCCCAGAATCTGAAGTAAATTTGCTGTCTCTATCTGCTTCTCTGTCTCTGCATATGCAAGGTTTCTGTTGTATTTAATTAGCATCATAACGTAGTCAGATGTTTCTCGAAGACATGCCGTGACCGCACCAACAGTTTAATCACAGAGCTCCTTCCGTCCTGTTCTCATATTTAGAATTGAGTCATCCCTATCCCTGGCCCCCGCAGATCTAGAAAGGGGTTAGGGATTCCCCAGAAGGCCAGTCCTCTGGAGTTGTTCTATTTAGTGGTCAGCAGGGAAGGTTCAGGGGCATTATGAGAGATCACATTCTGTCTTGTATGGACGGGACAAGGCCGTTAGTTTGATTAGCTCCTGATTATCTACAGAGTTGTCGATAATTTACCAGCAGCTGGAACAGCAACAACAACAACAACAACAACAACAAAAGCTGGGAGGCTAGAGTTTTTCTTGTGGAAGGGAGACAGAGGTGAAAAAGAAAAGATCTTCCTGGAGATATGACTTCTACTTGCAGTGAGATATACAACAATCACAGGACAGAACCCCTTTGTGAGTATCTGTTCAATTGTTGTCGTTTTGTATCTGTGGGAGAGCTTGGCTGTTCTGGACTCTCTCGTTACAGAGGCAGAATAACCGCCTGGTTTCCATTAAGGCCGATCACGGAGAGGATGAATGATGAATTCTCTTCTCATGGGGATGTGGGGAAATTGGTGCAGAAAAAGATCGTAGTCAAGCAAATTTCTTTCTTTTTTTTCTTTTTTTTTCATTTCACATTTTTTGCAAACCTCATTGTTTTAAGAGCTTATGGGAGATCATTCTGCACTTCCTCTTACAATATTTGTTTCATTCCCTTAAACTGTAAAAACATACTTACCAGAGTGTTGATGTGGTTACATTTTAAAGGAGACGTCTTTATGGTAGAATAAATGTTTTGTTTTTTTTTAAATATGTCAACCGAAGGTAGAGGCTTCTACTTCTCTCAGTCTTTTTAACTTCTTTCTGTATCAAGCGGTCCAGCTGGGAATGCTTTGGTGGCTTTAAAGAGAAACAATAAACCACAGGCAGACACTTTTCTTTAAACAGATGCTGAGACCACAAAATCACTTTATCTTCTATGGATCATCATTGTTTAAAAAAACCAGCGCATTCTTTTCTAGTTTGGTCCGGTAAAAAGCTAATAAAACACAAGTAGAGACATAAGTTATAGTAGCCTTGAGATAAACTGTCTAAGCTGCAGGCTGAAGAAAAAAACCTGGAGGAGTGAAGTAATTTACTGTCAACATGTGAAGTAGCTGGAGATATATTCGTGGACTGATCCAGCTGTACTGTTAATGTATGTTCAGTGATTTTTGACCAGAAGTGGAGGCTGAGTCTTGGAAAGCAAATTTGGGGGTCCTCTCTTATCACACATGCTGTCTCCATTTGCACCACAGGAGAGCAGAGCAACCACAGCAAAAAAACACAACAGGAAGTCTCCAACAGACCCAGCTATCTTCCCCGTAGATATCCAGGCCAAGCCAGATGTTCTTCTTCTTCCCCCTTCTCTCTCTTGCGCCTTACTTTCCCAACCACCCCCACCCGCTCCTTCTCTTGCTGCTATCTCTTTATTCTCTGGCTCCTCTTTCCCTTCCAGCCTTCCTTCCCCTCTCTTTCTGCTCCCTCCTCAGCTCCCCCACCTCTCTAAGGGAGGATGTGTCACTGAGTCACAGAGTCCGCTGAGTCATGGAAGAGACTCTTAATCAGCTCAATATGTGCTCTGCTCTGATTGGGTGGCCTTAATATATTCCCTTCTTAGGCCAATCACATATTCCCTCACTCATCGCTACATATTTGTATTCAGTTACGTCTTCAGACCACAGGTTTTGATGGCTTGATGTATTTGAGCTGAAATGGTCATGGTCTTTTAAAAGAAGACATTTTCCCTTAATTAGAGTTTTACAGTGAAGCAGTGAACACTTGGATCAGGTCACTGATTGAATTGCGTAATTAAAATAGGGAGGATCCTTTTTATGGGTTCTTTGAGTTTTCTGAATCAGTTAACTATTGTTGTGGTGTGAGTGGTGGCATTTGAAGATGGGAAGCATACTAGACTGTAAATATGCATTCATAAGTCAATATTTAAATCTATCTATTATACACAAACACATATATTGCATTCCCCCCGCTTTCGCTCAGATCCGCCTTGTAGGCTCTTTGCAAGACTAATAAAACATCGGACCTCTGCTTTGATCTTTGCGTCCCCCAGAGGAAATGGGAACTCAGACACTGGTGTGTCAGAAGGTCCATCCTGAAAACATTGTTTATTGTCTAGTGACAACTGGAGAGAAAATATTTTCTTTGATAAAGCAGGAATTTGTCAAAAGTGTACAACTCAAAAAGGAAATTCTGCAGGCATGACAGTGAAAACATTTATCTTTATCTTTATTTATTTATTTTGAAGCAAAAGTGCATTAGATTAATATTCCTTATTAATTCCGATGATAAGAGTGATGAAAATCCAGGAGATAGCCTAAACTGAAGCTGAAAGCAGAACTCCCAATATTTTTGGATGCCAATTTGCTATTGATTAAGTTCAGAGGAGAAATGATTGTAAATCGTGTCTCACAATGTATGTTATGTTCTGACAGATCACAGATCTTTTTTCCCCCTCTGGGCTTAAAACTAATATTTTAACACAGACCAAAGTCTGTGAATTTAATGTAAACTTTCTGAGCAGTTGCTCAGTGTTACGTTTGGTCCACTGTTTGATTTTGTTTGACATTTAAAAACTTGTAGCTTGTATATGCAAACTGATAAGAGCAATGAGTATGTTACCTGACACACACACACACACACACACCATACTGGATGTTTGCTCTGGTTTCACACTCACAACGAAACCGCTGCCAAGAGTCAGATTCAACTCCATTTTTGACAGGAAGGAAGCATTTCTGCTGAATGTTATAAAAACCTCTGTCAGACCTTCAGCCTGCATGCTGATGGAAAGAAAAAAAAGTTGAGCCAAGGCAACAAAGGAACAAATTAATCACCCTCTTCTTCCAGTAAGTTAAACGAAAATCCACTTTATAACTGAAATCCTTCTTTTTCTTTAATCATAAACTCTATTCTTAGAAAACAACCTCTCACATGTTGACTGCACTGGTGGTATTTCTCAGTCAGAGGGATGGATTTGATACATGTGAATCTCTATGTTGTGGGAGAGCAGGGACACAGGAAGCAGGAGCGCCGGGCCCACAGATTTTCAAGGAACATGTGGGATTTGGAAATACATTCTTCTGTTTTGCAGCCAGCACTTACTTCACTGCAGCTTCACACAAGTACAGTCTAGTTCTTACATGACGATTTCAAAAACTGAGCTGTGCTCGGTTACCACAACCAAAATCAAAAACAGCACGTATAACAGGGGCAACATCCAGAACATACATTTTAGTTTGGTATCATTGGAAATAACGTATTGAGTTTTTGGGGTGCAGGTTAGCTGAAAAGATTTCTCTTATGTCTGTCTCTTGAATGTGTAGCTAAAACCCATTAAGGCAAAGCTAAACTCCAGCTGGCTAAGCATAACAACTGAAAACAGAAGGAAATGACCAAAGGTAACCATCCCTTGAGTCTCTATGTCAATAAACTTAGACTCCAGGAAGCCACTATACCTGGCCAACACATAACCCTCCGGAACGCCGCTCACTACTTATTTAGTAAGCTTTTTAGGTATTGGCTGGGATTTCTTCAGGCTTTGAGCTCATTTACCTGTTTCCAGCTTTTACAGTGTGCTAAGCTGAAAAGGGGCTAGTATAGAAAACAAACAGACTGCGTTTTCACAAAATATTCCTTTAAATATGTTTTATTTTTATAAACTTAGAAATGTTCTGAATTAGTCATGGTTTTGGTCATGAGTCAGCTACAGCTTGAGGGAGGATGACACATGTTTGTGCATGTGTGTGTGTGTGTGTGTGTGTGTGCTGCCTATTATTTCTCAGACAGAAAAAGGAGCAATCCGTTGAGGACTGAAGGAAAGAGATGACCAAATGTTTTCAGTGTTCACACACAGATAATCTGTTGCTCTCCTTCCTGTGAAACAAAGCAGTAGGGGGGAGAGAGAGCATATGGGCACACACCAGGACAGGGAAGTAGGTATTGCCTCTTTTTGTGCAAACACACAGGCAACACACTTCCACCTTCCCCACACACACCCACACACACACATTGTACTTCTTTAAATTTCCCCTTTCTCATAAAATACACACAACTTTATCTCTAGTGAGTTTGGCTTGGGATAGCTTGCTATATCCGCAATATTCTCCATTCACTTTCTTTGAATGAGGGGTGTGACTGCCAAATGCCTTCGTAGCCACTTGGGATGGCAGTCACGTGGCCGTGCGTGGGCGTGGCCAGCGGAGAAGCGGCAGCCTGGCCTCACCAGCTGAAGCTCTGATTGAGAGGAAGAGAGTGGGAGAGGAAGAAAGAGAGGAGAAGGAGAGGAAAGGGTCGGGTGAGTTGTGGATTTTTATGTTTACCGTGTACTTTTCTGTCTTGCTGTAACAGTTGGGAATGGTTTTAGAGAAAGGACTAAAGGCGCAGGCTGCAAGAGGGTGGGAGAGAGAAACAAAAGGGGGGAATAAATTTGTCTTCTGGGGCTGTTTGGTGTCACAGTTAGTTTGCCAGGTGCCTCATGTGCGCTGTGCAGAAACTGAAGTTTTGAAGCTGAGAGCTGATTGAACGTTTTATTTATTTATTTATTTGCAGATCTGTACAAATAGACAAATTTAGCATGAATACCTTAAATTTTCTCATGTTTTCTCCCCTTCTCCTTCTCCTTTCCCATTGTTCAGCCATCGGGAAGAGTTTGGGGGGTCAGCACTACTACTCTTCCCCCTCCTCACTTTCCCCCTCCTCCTACCCGCTCCCTTTCTTTCTTCCTTTGCCTCCCATTGTGTCCTCAACTCTGAAGCATGCATGGGTAGTCAATCTTGCATAAAGAGGCAGGGTGTTGACCAATCAGGATAGCCTGAATTCCTCTTTAAGTTGCATGTCTCCAGGGTTCTCTGTAGTAAGGATTTCTTCTTTAGCCTCAGCTCTCCTCACATCACAGTTTCAAGGCTCAGTTTGATCCAGTGCAGTGGATTAGCCAAGCACCGATGGACCTAAGCTGTTGTGATGTGATTTAATTTTGTCAATCCCTTGTGTCTTGTCTCTAGAGATTTTGTTGCCAAGTTCAACCAAAGGTGAAGAGTCAAACAGGTCATATTGAGAGTTTGAGATTTGCCTTGAGACTTTCTCTGGGAAGGGCTTAGCTCTTCCTCTAACTCTTGACAGTTGCTTCAAGTGCGAAGAAAATTGTGAAAGGATGTGATTAGTCACTTAGCCCCCCTCCCCCCTTAAGAGCAGGATAACTGTTGTAATATCCACTATATGTCATATTTTCAGTGCCTTACATGAGCTTCTCTTGCCCATTTTTCAGTACAGTGCTTGAACAGTTGCTTTGTTGGATGCAGTGCCCTAAAATCCTGGTCAACTCTTAGATAAAGTAACACAAAAAAAGGCTACAGATGGATCTTTCTGCTCCATTTGCTGTCTTGTCATGTATTATTGGAGATGTTTTTGTTAACCAACATGAACCAGCTGCATTTCATCTTAATGTCTGATAAGTATAGAGATGCATTCATCCTTGCGTATTGAGTCTGCATGAATAAAATGCATTTGTCTGCTACCCTGAAGTCACTGTAGCGCCACAATACCAACAGAGCATTATTGAATCAGGAAATTAATTTAAATGTGTTTTCCCACAGCAGTCGGGCTGCTGTCAGTGCTGCGGCTTAACACACAATACATTTGATATTACTCACTGCTAATGCCTCACATTTGATTTACATAAAGCATCATTACAAAATCCTTTGGTTCAAGTTGCTCATGCATTATTTACATGCTCCTAATCAGATTAGCTTGCTGCTAATAAGTAATTCAATCACAAGAGGTAAACACTTCATTAGGATTGTTTGGGGCCAGCAGCACAAAATAAATGCAGAGGGTTTCTTCCACTTCTGTAATTAAGTCTTGCATTATCATGAGCTTTGGCTGATGTATCATTTTCAGCGACTTGTGGTGTTTCGCAGGCATGTAATGACTTCAAGCCTGATCCTTCAAAGGTATAAATCCACCCATGTGGCTACTTAAGCTGATGCTGGTGTCATTTTTGACATTCTGCACACTTTTGGTATTCTTGACCAAAGAATTCTCCCCAGAGGAAGAAGAAGAGCTGAGAGGAGGAGTAGTGTGAACACATTTTACTGGTAGGAAATAGACTGAAAATATATTTTTCACACATTAGTGTGCATGCCTTTACTGTCCTTTGCCCACGTGTAAAAGACTCCCTTGCCTTTTTGTTCCCCAGAGTGTAGTTTTATTTACTTTTGTCTTTGCAAGTTGGTATTAGGATACAACTTGTAAAATGCACAGGTCAGAAATACATGACTGTGGATAGATAAACAAGGCAGCTAAATATGTCTTGTGTTTCTTGTTTATCTACCCACAGCTGACATTTTCGGTTCTATACGTATGTCATTGCTGGGAGGAAGTCAGACATGTCATGTCCTGTCAGAGGTGACAGCTTGTAGGCCTGCCAGCACTGGCTGTGTGAAGGGGAGAGGGTGGAATATGGCAGTTTGTGGTGGTCTGTTTTACAAAACTGTTCCAGTCTATAAAATTAAGCTATTATGGGACATCAGAGTGACTTAGTTTTTGATTCTCGAACGGTAATTGGAAATTTATAAAATTTGGTCTTTGGCTTGTAGACCGATACCTCATGGTTCTTTAAATGAGAATTAAATTTTAGCTTTTCCAAAACATCTCTAAAGCTGTTTTAGTCGCTTTGAGAACTTGATTTTTTGTAACGTCCCAGTATAATTGCATTTGAAATGGTCAGCTAATAGAGACCTGATTAGCTGGATGCTTTTCTGAACAAATAAAGGGTGCAACTCAAAGGGGAAAAGCTGTCTTGAAGTGCAGAAGCCATTTCAGCACAGCATGCTGCTTCTCATTTCATCCTTTTAAGTGCTGCACATTGATAAATGCAAACAAGCCAGCCCTTTTCCCACTTTATGCTTAGTGGTTGTTGGATTTATTGCTCTATGGTCTTTGTTTGTCCTTTGCCCTGTACCAGTTCCCCTATCACAGCTGCAGATGGCTCTGTGGTGGGACCCTCCTAGTTCCCCTTCCATGTTTCTCAGAAATGTCTGGGCTTTTGAGTTACGGCTGTGGTCTCTCAGTCTGCAGAACTGAGCACTGCCCAGAGCAGTGGGCTCTCACAGTGCTACTTAGCACCATGTTGTCTACCCTGCTGCGCTGGGCTTTGTCTTCTCATTTGGCCTGTCTCTGCTTACAGCTATTGATTTAAACCACATTGTGTTTTTCAGCTTGTCAGTGTTATTGTAACATTTAGCTCATATTTCTTTTCTTTTCTTTTTTCTTTACTTACCCTTTACCTGAAGGGCCCTCCATTTACAGCTCTTTCATGCCATCCATTCTCATTCTTTCAATCTTTTGAGGTATTTTGGTACAGGTCTTTACCAGACATTTACGAGTGACAAGCTGTATTTTAAAACAGAGCAGCACCATCTGCTTTGCTCCACATCAGGACAGGAGTTGGGCCGTCATAAGTTACAAGACTGAAAGATGAAGTGGGCCAGTAGCATTTTCCAGATCTTTTCTTAAGTTCTGATTTCTGTTATGTGTCAGCTTCAATGACCTCAACAAACCTCACAATTTTACACAGCAATGAGAACCTTTTAAAGTGGCTTTATTAGGTTTTCCCACATTTTCCCTGCATTGCCTTTTTAAAATGTTTTGTGAGCTTTAAAAATGAGCATGAGAGAGCCCTGTAGTCTCTAAACATGTTTCAAACTGTTTTTCTACTTTCGAATCATTATTATGCCGCTGAGACATAATACAGCAGCCTTGCCCACTCGCTGTTGAAACCTTCAGTTTATGAGGGGCAGCCAATGAGAAGAAAGTAAAAGGAAGAGGAGCTTAAAGAGCTTGTTTCAGGCAGAGTATGAACTGAGGGGCTGCACATAGGTCTAATAGATAAAGATTATTTTGAACTATGCAGAGCTAGTCTAAAGTTCAAGAATACAAATATGGAGTTGGAAATAAGGATAATGAGTCCCCTTTAAACATTGTGTTCCTGTGGTTTTAACTTACAGATGGGGGATTAGGTTTGAGGGATTCGCTCTGTCAAGCATACACATGACAGCTCAGTGAGAGCCTCCACTACCCTTCCAACTTAGAGCTGTCAACCTCACTCTGTCACTGCCTTCTGTAAACATGCCATCATGCTATCTCCATCAACAAGAACACAGAGAAGGATTAAGCTAGCGGCTTGTGCTGCTACTAGCATACCTACACTTGACACACAAGTCGGCTTCACCAGGCAAAAGCTGTCAAATGCTTTAGTAAATATTTATGACTTGTGGATGGAGGGATACAGTATGGATAAGATACCTCTTGGAACTAGAGCTCGAAGGAAAAAGTAAATGTGAGCTACTGCAGTCATAATTCCAAGTAGTTGTTCTTGTTATGTTGCTTTGAAGTCTGCTGCCTGGGCAATGTAAATTCATTTAACTCATTTAAAATCATTAAAAAAGAAAACAAAAAACAACTTCTGTAACTGATATGAGTGGCACTGAGTCTTAATGCACTTGTGTCCAAAGATGACAGTCTAGTCCTTATTTAATCCTTATACCTGATATTTTTCATAAAACACAATTCATGAAATTATTAGAGAATCCTGAATTGTGAATATGTTAATCCTATATTCATGTGTCTACTCTTGTGCTATCCTCTTCTCTCTGGAGTATCTGTTGAACTCCAGACAGCAGCAGGCATAAAACTTAACGATCTCTTCCTCTCACGAGTGAGACACCAAAGGACCAGTGGAAATGTCATCTCTGGTTTAAGAAGAGAGGAAGAAGAGAGGACAGCAACAGAAAAACACAAACATACAGGAAAGGAAAGGATTAGGGGATTTGACTCATGGGAACCATGACTTTTGAAAACATAACCAAGTATTCAGAAAGCAGATGGTGTTAAAGAGCTGTCAGTAATGGTGTGTGAGTGCGACAGCAGACCCAATATTCCTATTTCCCAGGGTTAACCTCCCCTCTGGGTGAACTGGACAGCTTTTGAACACAAGAATGAAAACAAGTGACTTTTTTTCTCTCCTACAAACTCTAATGTGCATTTACCCAAAGCACATTCAAATTAATTGAATGAAAACTGCCTAATGAGTGATTTTAAGTGTGAGAGCTAATCAACAGGATTTCCCACAGATTATGATATTTTCATGCAGACATTATACATTTTTTTTTTAATTTAAAGAATCTGACTCTTTAGCAAACAAATTTCATGGTGGCCTTGTTTGTACAGAGCTTTTTGTAATCAAGATCTGAAAATGTGAAGTTCATTACACATCAGTAGATTTCTCAAAAATCAAATTAGCCCTAGTGCTTGATTAATTTAATAGATCAAATCTATCTAATTACTGATTTTGGCATTCCGGTGAGCCTCAGTGCACCAAAGTTAATTTCTCAATAACTACTTCAGAGTATCTGTGTCCTGCATGGTGCTAGCAACATTTTCCGAGGCCACGCTCGTCAATTTACTGTATGTCATTTCCCCCACACTCTCCCTATTTTCCTGTCTACTCGACTGTCCTCTCAAAAATAAAGGCAAAAAAACCAAAACAAAACCTCAAAATAAATCTTTAGGAAGGAAAAATAACCTATAAAATCCTCAAAACACACAGTTTCCTTATGTGTATTATCAGTCATCAACACATCATTTAAACAGTTTGGCTCGTTTGTGCTAATTACACATTTTCTCTGAACTTATTCATTTTGTTCATTTCTTCTATCTCTCCATCACCTCCCATTTCCTTTTCCCTCTGCAGCATTGTCGGTCTCTTGGCTGCAGTCGAACAATAACACAGAAAAACTTTCATGTAATTTAAAGCAGAGCTCAAAAGTGGTGATGTGGCGTCCGCGGATCGATGGAAAGTGAATTTCTTTGGTTTGAGGAGGCTTCTCAAGAAGACAATAAAGGCTTTGTTTCTTGGGAAGGCCTGTTCAAGTTTCACTTGGTGAATATTAAATGTAGAGTTGGATATGATATGCCTGATGGGATTTTAATGAAGGGCTTGAGAGGGAGTGTTGAGTTATGTGTGAATGTGGAATGGGAAGGGGATTCTCTGTTACAGCCAAACAGAATATTGTATCTGACTGAAGAGCAGTACTATGTGTGAGTTTTCCAGAAGCGTTGTATTACAGTGTACTTTAAGGATAAAGGCAAAGTGGCTTTGGTGTTCCAGCTACATGTTTACATGTTATATATGTTTTTAAATCTTAAAATTATCTATTTTTCTATTACAAGAGTACTGCCTGAAAGTGGTTTTGCGTTTCCGGTCTTCAAAAAACTTGTGTTGAGAATAAACGGCAATAATTTCTGCTGAATTCTCCTGGATGATGAGCTCCACCTCACTCCCACACCTGCACTGTTGCCACAAATGTCTCCATACATTACCTGATGGGGTTTGGAAATGAACCTGCTCCATATGTAGTACAAAGTCTGGGTAATGCTCAGCTGAAACACAGATGACTTTCAAATATATTACCAGTGAGTGAGGGGATGTCATGTGTCCTTGATAATGCACCTTCACCTAAACCACCTACCTAAGGCGAACTGTCTGCAGCTGTGTGACAAAAGGCAACTGCACAAAATACCCCAACTTGTTTCTCCTGAAATACTTCTTGTTTTAAATTAATTTAAGACATTGTGCTGTGCAGCCTGATTACTGCAGGTTCCTGGTTCGAATCTCCTGGTTGGCATGTGATGCAAGTCTGTGTGGAGTTTGCATGTTCTCCCTATGCATTGGTTTCCTCCATGCACTTCAATTATGTCCCCCAGCCCAAAGTTATGTTTGGTTTTTTTATGTTAATTGGTGAGTCTAACTTGGCTGTGGATATAAGTTATATGTGTGCTTAAAGTGACTAGAAAAGCACAATATAAATGCCGCTCCATTTCTATTATGTAAGGCCTCAAATGGAATAGGGCTGAAAAATAATCCTGGTAAAGTTAATTAAGAAATAATACCCGATGACACAAACAGACCATTTGTTCAACAGTACATTTCCATAAAGTTGAGAGAGAGATTAAAAAAGAAAAGTCAGAACAGGAACAGATAAGGCCTACATATCCTTTACATTGTTTGCACAAACAAAACTTTGTCTGTAAATAAATAAAATAGCCCTGATGACATGAGAGCTCTGGGATTATTTTCACAGACTTGACAAAGTTCACTTCAGAGAAATGGAGGAGACTGCACACGTGCTAAGTAGTCCTTCTTGTGGAGAATTAACTGATCCTCATGAGTACAATTTTTGTGGACTATGCCTTTAAGCTAGACAAACCGTTTTAGTGCGGATGTAAATGCTGTGGTTTCTCTGCTGTGAGGCCCTTGGTAACAA
Source organism: Bujurquina vittata (assembly GCA_015106715.1). Taxonomy (NCBI): domain Eukaryota; kingdom Metazoa; phylum Chordata; class Actinopteri; order Cichliformes; family Cichlidae; genus Bujurquina; species Bujurquina vittata. The sequence goes on along the minus strand of VUQK01010348.1, from coordinate 10,491 downwards.
ACAGGAAACCAAAGATCTTTCAGAAAACGCACAAGTAAAACTCATTTTAATAGAACAATTATTGTGTCGCATGCAACTCCTGTCAAACAAACACATTTTACCATCAAGATAACACAAAGCATATTTGGAGAAAACTTTGTTGACTCTTAAGAGCATGAACAAAACAGCAAGATGGCATCTTGAAAAATGTACAAATGAATGCCAGCTTCCCATAAGTGCCCTCATTTGAAAATGACTAACTAGAGATTGAAGTAATCTCTTTGATGGGCTCAGTCCAGTCATGCAAAGAAAAGGCTTGAACTCCTCTCTATTCATTAAACAAAAAGTGAAGTGCTGTTCCTTCACATTTTGAGGCAAAATATCCTCTGCTGTGTGAGTGTGTGCGTGTTTTTACATATTAAAGAGTTTGTGGATTGTGCTTTCTCAATAGGTGTTCAGTTTTGGTTGATTGGTGCACCTGTATAGTTCTCTGCACTTTCCAGTATGTTGCTTATTTCTCACAATCTGATATGGTGTTCTGCTTTCATAGATTCGTTGAGTCTTTCTCATGTAAAAGCGATCTGGATTCAACGGCTGAGGCAGCCAAGTCATGATCTGCATCACAAGTTTCTGTTCATTTATGAATGAGGTTTGACGATAAGTGCGGTTTGCTACAGCAAGAGTTATTGAAGCTTTTCTTGTGGAACTTTAATGAACACTATAATGAAGAGCTGATGAAGAAATGCTTTTGGCAGAATTGTCTCTTATGTACATAAGGACCATAAATAATTACTAAGTGAAGCAGATGGCTGCTAACGCTTGGCTAATCCGTAGCTCAGAGATTAATATCATTAATATCAAGAACTCTCATTTTTAATCTGAGCTAATGCATAGCTCAGAGATTAAAAATGAAAGTCCTTGGTTCTCCTTGGACAAATTAAAGTTCTTTGTTCTCCTTGGGAAAGGAGAAGTGACTGAAAACAGCAGGTTTCAGTCAGCTTGACAGCTCTCGGGCTCTCTCCTGGTATTAATACTTGTTCTCCTTTTTCCCTGCTCTTCTTACATTTGCCTGTTCTTTCAGTTTTGCATGTTTGCCTTGACTAGAGGGTGGTTCTCTCTTATTAGAGAGCAGACTTATAATCTAGTAGGTGGCCTAGGGCTGGCATGAGCAGGGTGGCCAGAAGGCAGTTTGGCTAAGGACCTGGATATCATCATTAGAGTGAATCTGCATTCTGTCATTCAAGAAGCTACTGATGCATTTACACTTGATCTAATAGTGCATGGTTAGCCAAATGAAAATTTATGCAGCTTTTCAAACACAGGCTAACAATCCAAATACCTTATTGTATCCTGTCCAAGACACGGCAGTTATGTGTCAGGTTTCTCGAGGACTGTGATGCAGCATTGACAGAAGGTTTGCATTACAGCGTGGATGAACTCGTGAATGGTTGGGGCGCATTTCTTTCTGATAAAATTGAAAGATAAATAGCATTTTGACTTGCACAAATGATTTCTCAAGAGAAATGCCTCGTTTAGTTATCAGTTATTGACTGATGATGGATTTATTGAATTTTAGCCAACCCACATGGCCAGTTCATTCTCTAACATTAGGCTGTCAGAGCACTGAAAGTCAGAGGGCTGATGGATACCACAGAGACTACTGAAGGTGCAATACCCTTACTTGTGGTCCAAAATTGTGGCTCTTTGTCTTGCTTGGAGAAGAAGGGGTCATTGAGTTCAGAGGTACTCGGTTTTGTGCAAGTGTGTAGAAGGGTGAAATTGCATAACATGTTAGAGGACATACACTTCAATCTTATGTAGCTAACACAAGCTCACTTCAGCCATCTTCTCAAGGTGCTTTATATTATAAAGTAAAGGAGATAAAGAGAAAACCAGCAATCAAATGATTCCCTGTGAGCAAGAACTCACTTCAGCCATCTTCTCAAGCTGCTTTATATTATAAAGTAAAGAAGATGAAAAAAATAACCAGCAATCAAATGATTCCCTGTGAGCAAGAACTTGGTGATGGTGGGGTGGAAGCACTCAGCTTTAACAGGAAGAAACCTCTGGCAGAACCTGGTTCAGGGAGGAGCAGCCATTTGGTACACTAGTTGGTTGGTGAGTGGAAGAAACTAGGAAAAAGGAGAGCATAGAGAGAGACCATGAACAAACAGGACGCAACACAAATTATGTCACTACTGGCATGCAATAGTTGCACACAAATGCATGGGGAGCCAACAAAAGGAAGTTGAGAAGTGGGAAGTTCCCCAACAGCCTATAGCAGCATAACTGAGGTGGTGATGGTTCAGTCACCTGATTCAACCCTAACTGTAAACTTTACCAAAATGGAAAGTTGTCAAGGTAGTCTGATAGCACTGGCTGCCATTCCCTTTTATTTAATATGCACTTAATTTATCCAGTTTTTGTGTTATTTGTGTTATAGCTATAAATATACCTGGGTATCTTTCTAACAGTGGAAATATATTGTTTTCTAATCTTTCCTAAGGGAAGCATGCACGAGCTACAAATTAGAAAAGTCTGTGAATGGAAAATGGAGGGAAAAAAAGGGAAATTTATGCTCTTTAAAACATTAGCAAAGAATAGCTTTGCTGCACATAGTAAAATCATAAAACAAAGAAATTGTTTCCATCTTACTATAGCCATAAAGACAAAACTCAGAGTCAGAAAGTTGCCATAACTGCTTCATTTGTATTGATATTGTCAAAGGTCAATATGCTTAAAAAACATTGAATGGACAGACTGCTGTTTGATCTAATGATATAGTCAGGATGGCTGTCTCAGATTCAGGTATATGTCTGTGGTTTGTAGTGTCTTTGACTGCACACACAGACAGCTGTCACAGTACAGGAAGTGGTGTCTCCTCCTACAGTAAGATGAGTGAGTCTTGAAGCTGCTGCAAGCACACACTAGTACGTTTGGCAGGGTTGAGCTGGTATTTATTTTGCCTGTTGCAGTGGTGCCTTGGCACACAGCCTTCACTTTCAGTAGATCTGCCTTAAAGTGAGGTAAGCTGTGATTTGTATTCAGCCGCTTCTTCCAACACGCTCCGTTTCTTTTGTCTTCCTTATTAGTTTATCTTTAAAACTAAACATGTGAATCATTTTTCTGTGGTTGCAACTTCTACCTCCTTATTTTCTGAAAAAGTCAACACCTCTTGCGTGCTGGGCAGCTGACATGAGTTGGTTGCTGCAAAGTTTATAAGTTTATACAAGATCACCGAGCAGATGTATTCTTGTTCTCCTACGATGTCACGTTTACAGCATAACTTGTAAAAGGGGGCTGGTATTCATAAATGTGAAGTTTGAGTCTGATATCCTGTTTCACACAGGAAGTGAGCTTCTCAGATCAGTATCTTGTATGAGCTGCACTCCTAACTTTTTCAACAAGATTTTAGTTAAATTTATGTTTTTTGTTCACAAATATGCTCAATGTAATTGTTTACTTTGTAGACTAAAGTTCTTAAATATTATGCTTGGAGCATAAACATCAACAAAATATCCTCTATCTCTGCCCCCACACCCTTCCCCCTTCTTTGTGTCCCCTAGGGTCAGAGGTCAATCTGAGCCATAGCAACATGTCTGAATCCACCAAACCCCAACCTCAAGCTAAGGGGGAGAAGACCCAGAGCAGCGACACCAGCTATGTGGGTATCGATAACATCCTGGAGCAAATGAGGAGGAAGGCCATGAAAAAAGGCTTTGAGTTCAATGTCATGGTTGTGGGTGAGTAAGCACACAATATCACTAAATAAAAACTTATGTTGTCAAATCTAACCCTGTCTTGTCAAATTAAATGGAGAGGTGGGGAATGCAAAATTATGGCATATAAACAGATAATTATAGTGAGTAAAGGTGGTTGTTATCGTACTAATCTGCGAAACGATGTAAAAGCCCTAATTCAGAATGTTTTCTTCCCATCCAGGCTGACCTCACACTTAAACATTTAGTATGCCTTCATGTTAGATTTGAATAAAACTGCACAACTAGTTTAAACTAGCACAGATGTGTCCAAGCAGGCCTGAAGCTATAATTGCTCCCAAATGTGGTGTGTTTGCAACAGTTATTGTCCCAGTCCTGATTTCTGCAACAAACAAAAAAATCACGTGGGAATCATTTAAAATTTTTCAGTTTGTGCAGCAACAACACAAAATGCAGAACAAAGCACGTAAAGAGGTGCTGTGCTTCAAGTAAAGCATGAGTCAGCACTTGACTTTGACACACTACATAACTGCATTTTTATCGTCACTCAAGACAGGACATGCTTAGCTTGCATGTTCTTGATTTGGAAAAAGCAGTTTTTACATCTATTATGAGACCTCATATAAGTTTGTCTTTAATGCTGCTATAAAAAGCAGCTTCTTTTGTTCTGATAACAGGAGGCTAAGGTGACCACTTCCTCAACAAGCTCTCTTTTAAGTGACCATGATGTATCAAACAAACACTCTCGCTTGAGAGGATAAACTTAGGCTGTCAGGCTGAGAAAGTGGCATACAGACGGCGATTACTCTAAGAAGCTGAAGCCCACGCTGCTGTTAGGAGTTCACATGCATCCTTGGAGAGTAGTTACACACCTCCAATTAGGAGGTACATCTATCCCTGTGTACATGCATGCATACATGCAAGAGAAACCAACCTGTGCTCATTTTGTCATATGAAGATGGAAATGTTATTATACAACATAACAGTTAGAGATTTTATGTTTTATTTGTGTTGGTATTGGTCTGTTGAAAGTAACTGTAGGAATTTGATTTCAAGCCCTTCGGTTGCTGTGTATAGTACACAGGGCATGATTGCATGTCAGTGCAGCTTCAAGGAAACAGCTCGTAGCATGGAAAAACAGGGACTGTTGCTTAGATACTGTTTATCACATTGATTTATAGATGCCAGGGAATGAAGTGAAAGTGTCAGACAGATTTTTATTGAGAAGATGACAGTGGAGCATGACTCACTGAAGGTTTATTTTGAGAGTAAACACACTAAGTGCATGAGTAAAACGGCAGTATGTTGTTGCAGGCAAACTGCACATTTTTGCCCCACATTGACATGTATTCACTTGCAGTGCCCCAACACATCAAGGATAAATGAAAATTAACTGATATATTCTATTGCTGTTAAATAACACTCACAAGAAAAAAAAAGGGGGGGGGGTTTAAACCTGCATGATGTGTTCGATTGCCGAAGTACCTTAAAGTACTTCACTATAGCAACATATCAAGTTCCTCTGTGTAATGTGTTGGCATCCTACTTCTCTAATATTGGTATTGTCGTGCCTTTGGGGTTGGCCTATCGAGCACACACCATTTTGGTGACAATTGTAATATTGCCTTCGCCTCTTGTACAACAGTGTGTACAAGGTGTCATATTCTGTGTTTCTTCTTTGAATTTGATTCACTATGTTTGCCTGAATTTTGTTACATTTCTAGTTGCTTATGTTACCTGGGTAAAATATAAAATATTATGCCATTCTAATAAAGTTCCCGCTGGCCTGCAGATTTGCCAAGGAAATATGGAAAATATGAAAGGTTAGAACAACTGTGGTGTTAGGCTTGTCCGTTGTGGTCTTGTGGCATTCAGACAATGCTTTTGACCCAAATTTCTGCCCATGGCCAACTAATCAGAGCCAGTGTCTCTAAGTGTGTATGTCAGTAACAGAGAGAGAAAATGTAACCATGTGCTTGTGGGTGAATTCTTACAGCTGAGCAGACTGCGTGTGAAGTGTGTGTTAAAGAGAGAGTGTGTGATTGTGAGGGGAAAGAGAGGTGGAAAAGGCCACCGTGAGGCAGCACAGAGGGCCTGGCAGCTTGGCAACCCTCCATATGCCCCATTGGATGCACATAGAGTCCACAAACAGAATAGGAAATGTGGGACATGGTGCAAAGAGTTGGTATGCCTACATTTTTGTGTGCAGTTACCCGTTTATTCAAAAATAACTTTGTCTAAAAAAAACAAAACAAAAAAACCTTCATAATTCTAACATTTCAAAGTGATGCTAGCCTCAAATGAAGATTTCCACTATGCATTAATTTTGTTCAAAGGGACCAAACATGTTTGATTTTTAGCACAAGCACAAAGAAAATGTTTTTCCATGAACTGAACATACTTTAGATAGCATCACTGTATTAAATAACACTATAAAATCGAAGTCACCTTTTTTTTCTGGAATTCCTTTTAACTTCCCCTGTTGACTTCTTCTGTCCACATGTTCAAGAATACTTACAGTCTGACAATCATGTATATCAAGAAAGTTTTAAATAATGAGGTGTATTTGTAAATAGTCCCTTTGAGTCAAAAGCCCAGACTTCAGAGTTCTCTAAAGACATACCATGCAGAGTCTTGGTTCTGGACGACATAAAAAAGGGAGGATATCTTTAATATGGGCATCTCAAGCATACAGCTTATATTTAAACAGGGCGGCCAATCAGAATAAAGTTGGCCTGAAGGAAAGGGAGCTAAAATAGCTTATTTCAGACAGTGGATGAACTAAGGCCCACTGAAAGTTTAATAAGGATTATTTAGATAATAAAATTTTTTTTTAAACTTGTGTTAGTGCTTTACAAAATATGTGAACCCTAAATTATGCAAATCTACTCTAGAATGTTAAGAGTAAAAATGTGGAAGTGGAAATAAGCAGAATGACTTTGCATTAAATTAATTTGGCCCACAAGATTTTAGGAAGTCAGTTAAAACAGCAGAATCTCTTTGGAACACAAATACTGTACAGGTGCACACTGTTTAAGACTATTAGATATTGTAGTATGACTTGTATTAATTAAGCAATACCAACTGTAATTTACCCACTATTATGATAATTATGCACTTTGCCAGAGGAAATAGCATTATTTAAATTTTGAATATGCATTTATAATGCACTTTTATTCATGGTATCAACAGTAGTAGTAGTAGTAGTAGACCATTTTAAATTCAGTAAGAAAATGACTCCATGATATTGTCACAAGTATGTACTCTCTCTATTCAGTTAAGTTGGATCATCTTAAATTAAAGGGTTACACAGATCCTGAGTCCCCACCATTACCATTGCAAATTTATGCTGCAATGTGTCACAAAGGCAGAGAAATAGACAACGCTGTAGACACAGCACAAGACGAATCAACCCCTTGTGTATGTCTGCATTTGTGTGTGTGATCTGTACAATACAATGGTCCTATTAGCTTCCAAAGGCTTGTCTGGCACTACAGTCATCCTGCTTTGATTGGGGTCCATAAGGACACTCACACACCCACTATGCAACCCATACATAAGAGTGTAAGGTTATGTGCATATGATGTAGTTTCCCCCAATTGGGGATTTAGAAAAGAGAGAATTTCAGGAAGAATATTTTCTTACTTTCACTAACTTTTGCATATCTGTCTGTGTTTTTCTGATCAGGGCAAAGCGGCCTGGGAAAGTCCACTCTGATGAACACACTGTTCAAATCCAAGGTGAGCCGTAAGTCTGTGCAGCCCAACCCTGAGGAGAGGATCCCTAAGACAGTCGAGATCAAGTCCATCAGTCATGGTACGCCAGTGTTAAAATGTAGTAGCCCACAGCCTAATGTTACTTACATATGGGTTTTCCCTCTGATCTGTCATAATTAATAAATAATTACATAGAAAACACATTTTGCTTTCAAAAGTAAATTATTATAATACTAATTATTTTTTTCTATATCTAGATATTGAGGAGAAAGGAGTGAGGATGAAGCTAACAGTTATTGACACTCCTGGCTTTGGGGATCAAATCAACAATGAAAACTGGTGAGAAAATTAATTTGTATACTAAAAGCACCAGATGATTGAATGATAGTAAAAGTTGCATTGACCTGGTAATGGCAAAGAAGCATTCACTGAGGCATGACAGGCTGTTAAGGTTTTTGGGCTAAACAGAAAAGTACAAATGTATATCATCTGCATAGCAATGGTAGGAGATAACTCAATAACTGTTAACAAGAGGTGTTGGGGCTAATAGTTTCTCATCCCTTAATTTTTTATTTTATTGTGGGTCAGCTGGCATCCCATCATGAAGTTCATCAATGACCAGTATGAAGTCTACCTGCAGGAGGAAATCAACATCAACAGAAAGAAAAGGATCCCAGACTCCAGGGTGCATTGTTGCATATACTTCATACCTCCCACTGGCCACTGGTAAGAGTCTGTATTAACGTGACACACACTGAGTGACCTACTTTTTACAGAGGCCCTTTTGGGAATCTCCTCTGACCTATTGTCTGTCGATAGCTCTTTAACCACATCTTTTTTCTGGTCTTTTTCATCTCACTCTCTAATGATCACATGTGGAACTCATTCTCTCCTCAAAGACACTTAAGAGTCACTTGAAGGGTCACATTTCACAAAGAAACTGAACTCTACAGTTTCCCTTCTATTGCTTTCATTGTGATCCATCTCTCTCTCTCAAACAACTCTCAGCTTTATCATCTGTGACTGAATAGAAAGATGTGATACCAAGCAGTTAGCAGATCTTTTATGATAGAATCCAATATGACAGTGGTCCAGAGACAAGCACATTTCAGTGAGCCGGTGTGCTTGCAAAAGACCAGGCTTGGGGCTAAAGCAGATAAAAGATGCTGCAAATGATGCAAACAGACCAAAGTCACCGGGGTATGCAGAAATAAAACTAGTCATGTCCCTCAATGTGCAGTGTCTCAATAGAGTGCATTTTTCTCATTTAACAACTAATGATGTGCCCCTCATTTGAACTAAACAGCAGGGAGGACACTACTTCTCAGTGTTTGTGACTGATAAAGCCATCTTAGACTTTTAATACTGTACAGATGTAAATAAAAACACTTAAAGCCTTAATGTGCGCCAGCTGTCAACACTCATTAGCTGACCTTCTTACCGAAGATCCAAGTGATAAACCCATTCACATATTTCTTTGCAACAGTAACTCAACAGTTGTCCACTTAAATGTTCTTTCAAGGAGTGAGGGATGACGTGTGCGTCCCACTGTTTGACAGACCCCCTCATCATCTGTTCATGCCACCACAGCTGCTGCGTCAGAGAATGTGTGTTTGTGTGTACCCTTATACATGTAAAGCAGGGTGCAGGGAGTGGACTCAAGTGGGCAGTGGGCACGCTTAAACTTGCATGACTACTCTTTTGTGGATACCCTGAATGTGTTTATGTATAATTGTGCATACAGCTGCAGAGTTCATTTGGTTCAACTTTAAAACCACCCTCTTCACTCTTCTGCTGTGACTGTGCATTGCTTTTCTTAGTGCCTATATCCTCAGATGTCATCTTCATAATTATTGTGTTGCTGCCAGTCACGTGCTGCGCATAAGCAGAGATGCCTGCTTTACTAAAACATTTGTGAATACGTGGAAATTCACCCTTCTTTCTAAATCAAAGTTACAAACATCTGTCAGGAAGTGGTCTTCCTTACAGCTAACCAGAGTTGTAGGCAGAAAAAGGCTACATCTCTTCGGGCTACCGTTGGGGACTGGCACGTGGTAAAGACAGTTTCTGTTTGACAGTTTCTCGGGTACACACGTTTGTGTTCAAAATAGTATGCACGCAAACCTACAGGAGATGCTTGCTGTTTTTTTGTTTTTTTACTTTTGATAAATAATGCACTTTGCAGAGTGGTCCAACTGAAACAAAATAAATAAAATAAGAACATGAGTCCCTGAGTGAATCACAAAACTCTTACTCTGTTTTGCTCTTGTAGCTTTTTTTCCCATTTTCAATTCACACAGTAATGCCAGTTGAAGGTTTTTAAATGGAGCCTGTTACCAATTACACAGACACGATGCCAAAAGCTTCTGGATGCTTGCGCCGTGTGACCAAGAATGACAGGAAGGAAAATGATGACAGAATGAGCTTTTATAAGACTCTATCATTGGAAATATGCATTTCAGTTGCTACTGTGGTTTCAGATCGAAGAGCAGTGTTCAGTGAAGCGAGACACAGTCTTGGCATCAGCAGCCATTTACGATAATGGCAGAGTCAGCCACACTATTTTCCCTCTGGGTAGTATTGTTGTTACTTCATTTAACATGTCGTCCTGAGAAAAAGAAGGCTCCACTTTGGCTCTAATCAACTCAGAACTGGTTTCTGATCCATTACTGAAGTGGTGGGAGGGGAGGGCTGCTTCCAGTGTGGTTGGTTGTTTTCTCCTCATTTCGTTTTACCATTGAGCTAACCGTTCTCAGTTCATTTAAACATGACTGCTATGTTCTTTAACCAGAAGAATTTGATTATACATTCAGAGATACAATTATACATTTGTGCATGCATGAATGCATTTTTAATTTATAATTGCTGTCCATGCTGCATATTTTATGATAAGAGTATATGTGTGTATTTAAAAGCGTGCATGTATGCTCAGCCATGCATATGATGAAGCACACTGTACATATTGCCACAGTTTATTTATGCACTGACATCAGACACAAACCTGGTCTTATTCGCTCTGGGTTGTTTTTTTTTTTTTTTTTTTTTTGTTTCTCCTTCCTGTTTTCTTTTTTTTTTTT
>VUQK01010347.1:0-19630 GCA_015106715.1 Bujurquina vittata | reverse complement strand
CTATATAAACCCTGAAAAAGTGTTAAAATCAACTCTGTGGGAGTTAAATCAACACTGGGCTTTTTGCTGTGTAGGCCTCACCTCTGCTACTTCAACTCGCTGAACTGGACTTCTCTCTGTGTTTGTGCTGTTGGTGCCTTTTAAATGTAACTGACAAATAATTGGGTTTGCTGTGTTGTACAGGCCATCCATGAAGTTTGAGCTTCAGTGAGTAAAATTCTAGTTATTCATTAATCTGATATTTAGTAATAATAATAATAAAGTGCAACTCATTGTTAGTGTGCACACAAAGCACACAACGAAATGAGGGTTTCAGATCACTCATCCAGAGACAAGCATCTGCGGTCATGCAGCCAGAGACCGGCGCTACCGTTAGGTAATGTGGTTTAAGTGTCTTGCCCAAGGACAAAAGGCAGGGCAGGGACAGTTCTCGAACCTGCAACCTTCCGGCTGAAAGGCAAGCGCCTACCCACTGCGCCACTGCCACTTTAAAGTACAGAGTACTACAAAGTAATTTACATTTTTACTACAGTTTACATGTTCTGCTGCCATTCTGGATTGTGAAGTTGGGGTTTGTGGGGCGTCTCTGAATATTTGAGTGAGAACTCCAACTTCAGGGGGCATTCCAGTTGAAATTTCTGACTCTTAACTCGAGCTTTCCAACTTCCCAATTCACATGGAAGGCAGAACACAGCAACCTCCAGCATCGGTCCTGGCTGCAGCGAGTGTGATGAACCTTCAATGACTGCCTCCAGGGGGACAAAATGGCATACATTGCAAGACGCATGATGAGATTGTTTGGTATTTATTAAGAATGTATTATTTTTTTTAATTTCCCATGGACTGCCTGATTGGTTCTTGATCAATCCTGGAAACGCCTGCACACAGAAATCTGATACAGTTGTGGTCGGAGGTTTCACAGCAGTCACTGGATTAACCAGTACGGAAGACGAAGAATTGTAGATTTATTTAGGCTTTCAAACCTAAGAGCACTGCATCAACTATAGAGCGTGATGGTGCTAGCATCATGCTATGGGGGTGTTTTGCTGCCAGTGGTACTGGTACATTGCACAAAGTAGATGGCATAATGAAGAAGAAGAAATGCCTCCAAATTCTTCGACTTCCCCTGAAATCGGCAGCCTGACAGTTGAAACCTGAATGTTTTAGCAAGACAATGATCCCAATCACTCGTCCAAACTGGTTTTGGAATGGAAAAGCAAGCTAACCAGAAGCTTCTGGAATGGCCGTCCCAAAGCCCCGACCTCAAGACTATTGAAAATTTGTGGACTAAGCTTAAAAGCTCGGTTGGTGCCAGAAACCAGTCAGTTTAAATGAACTTGACCAATTAGGTAGAGTTTAGGGACACTTAACCAATCATTAGCTGGGGTGTATGCATACGTTTGATCCTGTGTGGCTTAGAGAAAGTCCAACATAAATTCAAACTTGCACTAATTCTTGTTTTAAAAGTTATTAAAGATGTATGCTGTTGAATCATTCCAACAGTTCAAAGAAATCGTTCATATCCCAGCATTACCGTGGCATTCATGCTCATGATGAGCACATGTAAACCTCCAATTACAGCTGTATGTATTATAAGAGCAGCTTTAAGTTGTAGGGACATTAAAATCTGGCTGGTCAAAACCACAAATGTCAAATTTAGGCCCACTTTAATGTCAATAAAGAAGAAAATATTTGTTTTCAAAGTCCTGTACGGGTATACTGCCTCTCACCCTGTGACAGCTGGGATAGGCTCCAGCCCCCTGGTGACCCAGGACAGGATGGATGGAAGTCATATTTGTATTCAATGTCCTATATTTTCCTGGTGAGAAAGAAATTTTAAGTAAATTACTGGTTGGCTCTAAATCTAATGAAGACATTCTGAGAGAAGTTGTTAATTAGAGGAAAGCAGAATCAGCCTAAAACAGCAACAGCACTACATGCCTTGAATGGTTGCTAATATCAGCCTTTTGCTGGTTATTTGGAGCCCTCTGCATTGCACTGACCCACTGTCCACTGATGGAAAGCTGCATTAGCACATTGCTAACATGTAATCATGGACAGCGAGTGTTTGTTGTTGCAGAGTCACCTCAGGTGACACTCGCGTGCTGGCCACCTTTAATCCTCCACCTGGCTCCATAACCTTAATGCCTGCACTGTTTATGTAGATCTAGGCCTGTAAGCCACTTTGTATTATAGGCCAGTCTGTCCACACACACACACACACACATTCACCCCCGGGCAGCATTAATGGAATTAGAGAGGTTCACCCAGTACGAGGCTGAACCTGTGAGCCAGCGGAATATCAGCTTTCACTGTCAGATCCACCAGCGCCGGTTCTACCGCAGCAGATCTCCTGCTTCAGCACACGCGCTCAATAATCGCTGCAGAGTCCTGACGAGTGCAGACAAACTGTTTCCATACAGCAATTAGGATCACAAGCTGGAACAAAGACACAGTGGCGAGCTTGTGGTTTCATGCAACATATAATCCGCCATTTTGAAACATGGCGTAACCGAGGTTCACAGAAGACCCGAAAAGAGTGGCTGAGCCCGTAAACTCAGCAGGAAGGTGTTCACAGGGGTTAAGGCTCGACCCATCAACTTCTATGGTGCCAAAACTGTTCTGCAATCACAGCTATCGCCATCAGAGACAATGCAGCTTTAACCCTTTAACACGGCGCCATCACTGCCAACACACCTGTTGCCTGCCTGCAACAGCCTTTCACACCGAGCGTATTGACCCGGATGTTTGTTGAATGGTGCTGGATCTCATAAAAATATCGTATTTAAGGGCCGCTGTATTCAGGCATCTGTTTGTCCCTGATTATCACGGCAAAGCTGAAACTCTCCCCTCTCTGACCAAACCTGAGGAAGGTGCAATGACCCCACACACTGACACACATCCCTCTCCTAATGAGGACACATTTTAGTTGAGCACCAGCACAAAGACCTCCACGGTGATTGTGCTGTACGACGCGGCCGTCCTGACGGCGAGTCTGGGCCGGGGTCGGCACACGCTCAGCTTTAACATCGCTCTGGGCTCTTGGCTAGCTTTGTGTTAACGTGCTCTCTGTGCAGATGCTTACAAAGAGCAGATGTTGTGTTAGCAGCATAATGAAGCGGTTTCTGTACTGGCCTAGTCCAGTCTGCACTTTACTATCACGCTCTTGTGCAGTCAAACTATGGGTAATATTCCTACCTCCACTCCTCAAAAGTCTGCAGACCTCTCCACCACAGTTCTATGATCACTGTGGATTCAGGAGTTCTGCACAGAATATCTGGTGTGAAATTAATGTAGACAAATACAGTGCAATGACAAAATGTGGAGGGATTCTTGAAATACTCAAAAAAATAAAATACAGCAAAATGAAAACAACAGCACGGTGGCGCAGTGGTTAGCACTGCTGCCTCACAGTCTGAATACCATCTGGAAGGCCCGGCCTCTCTCTCGCTGTGTGGGTTTCCTCCCACAGTCCAAAGACACGCACTTACTGGGGTTAGGTTAATTGGCTAAGCTAAATTGCCCATAGGTGTGAATGGTCGTCTGTAACTCTGTCTTGACCCTGCGACAGGCTGGCGACCTGTCCAGGTGTACCCTGCCTCTCGCCCTATGTCAGCTGGGATAGGCTCCAGACCCTGAAAAGGAGAAGTGGAAGCGAATGGATGGATGGAAAATGAAAACAAGTGAAGACATCATGATGCTGACTGATGTCCATCTGCATTCAGCAGTGACTTTGAACACTGTTTAGCTCTTGTGGCGTGGAAGTGTGTATTAATAATGATCTTTTCTGCAATCTGATATTTGGCCTTGGTGACTGCGGTCAGACGTCTCTCCGACTCTGAAGACCCTGCTCCACGTTTCTGTGAGAGAGACTTTCTGAGGACAGGTTAACCTGAGCCAATCCAAAAAAAGAGGAAGAAACATGAACCATGTGAAACCCACACTGGTGTGTGAGGAGTCACAGAGTCTGTCTAGCTGTGCGCGAAGGTTTCACATTAAAAAATGAGTGGCATTATGAGCGGCATGGATGCAGTCCTGCCGGGTCTGGAATGAGGTGAAGGCAGCGGTGACTCAGAGCGGCACTGACCCACATCTGACAGGATGGAGGTGAGTGGGTCAGTGAATGCCGCTGGGTTTGCTGACAGATCTCTCTGTGGGAATCCAGACTAACTCCCTTTATCTCGGGAGATTTTTGCTCAGATTACCTCGCTGTACTCGAGGATGATTTCACTGGTGGACTCATAAAACGCCTTTGGGCAAATGTCCTTCCTTCAAACAGGCTGCTGTCATCACATATACACTAACTGCAGCTTAAACAGCTCAGTTCAACCTATCAGAGCTAGTAACTAAGAGGTGGTCACTGCTCACATCCGGGATGAACATCTGGCCACTTTCAACCTGTGGTCAGTCTGCTGATGGTGGAAGCATCAGCAGACTGACCACAGCTCACACTGAAGATGCTTCCACCAATAATGCAGCTGCTGTGGAGGAGACGGTGGAGTTTTCCCATAACTCTGCCACTGCCATCATCTCCAGCCTTAGGAGTCACGTCACACTGAAGTGACACGAGCCAACGATCAGCTCCAACCCAGGTGTGGATTTTTGTCTGGCCTTTACCCCTCGACCTGCTCGGTTAGAGCTACCAGGAGCTGAACTACCCGCCCACATAACCCATCACCCTCCTGCGACAATCAGACGGGGAGGAGATGGAGAAACAAAGTTGGCACGAAGCATAGACACAGTGCACACATTAAAGGACGAAGGAAACAGGAATTATTCTTTAAATAACAGATTAACTGCAGCGTTCAGCTGCGCAGTGGTTAATTCCTGGAAAATAGGTAGGACAGGCCTAGTTATGCAGCTCTTATGAAACAGCAGATGTAGGTGAGACTGATCTGAGCTGCCTGAACGTCTGAGTGTAAGATTAGGACACCGTGTGTGTGTGTGTGTGTTTACATCACACACCTCGCTGTCAGAAAGTTGCTGCTTCAGCAGCCTCAATCCTCATCGCTCGCTCTCTCTCTGGGTCAGCACCCTGAACACAGGCGTTTCTCCTGAAGGACCTCCTTCATCTTCTCAGGTATTCATCACAGAAACAACCAACACAAACATCTCCCTGCTGGACAAAGCAAAGTAACATGTTACTCCAAACTTTGAACACTTTTCCACAGATTTCTAAGAATGTGTAACAGTTAGAGAGCAGAGCTGAAGATGCTTAAAAGTCACTTCTTCTCAGTTTCAGTTTTGGTAAATTGTTGATTATCGCTGGGACAGACATGCAGGCAGCTTGAAAGAAGACAAAAAAAAAGTTTTAATCTGAAAATAAAATACATTAAAAAAAAGGTTATAAGCTACTTAAATGGGATGTCTGCTCATTTACAGCTCTGCATTTCTTTTGTGATCTTCCCCAGAGTAGCTTTGCATGATTCACAGTTCAAAAGAATCCTTCTTAATTTCATACTGGGCCTTGGAGAATCCCCTCAGTTCATCTTCTGCTCAAACAAGCTGTTTTAGCTCCTGTCGATTTAAAGAGCCTGCCCTAAAATGCACACTTTCTGCTGATTGGCCAGCTTCTGGAAGCCAGCAGAAGGGCATAAGCCAGAGGTTGTAGCTGTACATGACTCTGCTTTGGCAACGGTGAGGAAGTAGAAAAAAACCAGTGAAACTGGGTGTTTGCTGTATATTTCAGGATCACTTTTCAGGCTCCTGAATGTCTCACGGGCCTTTAGGCTTCCTCTGCGTTTAGTTTAATTGTTTCTTTCTTTATCTTTCATGACCTTTTCTCGCCTCGTGTTTTTATTTGTACCTTTAACCTCATCTAACTTTATAAATAAAAGTATTGTGGTTTTTATATTTTTGTATTGTGTTTACAGACATCAGCAGACGGGAGCTTCGGGCTGCCGTGGCCTACATCTGTCACTGTCCAAATCAATAGAGATGATTGAAAGAGAAGGAGGAGAAGTTAACCCCCACCCCACCCCTCAGAGATGCAGCATGCTGATTGGCTAATCCTGCAGCCTCCACCCCCTTGCTCTCATCCTCTGTGACGAGGGACAAACAAATAAATAACAGTGCAGACTCCTGAAAGCCTCAGATGTTGCTCTGAGCAAGTTTGTCCCACTTTTTTGCTGGACCTTGAAGTATCATCAGAGCCTGTTATTTACTGGCTGAGCTGTGGGTGCAGGTTCATGATGGAGCTGAAGGCCTTCGGTGTGACGTGCAACTACAACTTCCTCAGCCCACAGCGGTGAGTTTACTGAGCCTCTTCTGAAAATCACCCTTAGATGAACATTAAAACATGTGCAGAGATACTTTGGTGTTTTAGCAACATTAAAAATGTCGTTTTTCTAGGTTTTTAACACTTGCGTCACCTTTTATCTCCTAATAACTATAATCAGCAGCACATACAACAAAGAAACAGAAGTTCAGATGACAAGCAAATGAAAAACAGTTAAAGTTATTTTTTGGAAATGCTTTTGTGAAATTTAATGCAAACTTTGACCACCATGTGACAAAGCTTTCCCCGAATCTGAAATTATTTTGTTCTTTCTTTTAAAGACACCTTCTAAATAATCTGCTGCAGATACGTTTTTAAAATAACTGTTAGCCCCTAAAATGAGTCAACCTGTGTGCAAACGCTGTGCTAGCAGGGCGGATCAGACGCCATGATGTGGTTCAAAGTGGTATTACACCACAGTAATATTACACGCCTCTAATCTACTGATTCCTGTCTCAGGACGTGAGTTTTTAAAGCCCTTGAACACGATGTTTCAGCTATCCAGTCACTTTTTTGTTCACATGCACAAAATGAATATCTGCCACTTTTTAAAGGTGGGAAAATATACGAATGTGGGCAGTGGAGAACCACATCACAAATCTTTACACTTAATTTGTGTAAATATTAATTCGATAATTATTAACTTAAATAAGCCTACTTAAGCCTTGGGCATTAAAAATACGATACTTTGTATCTGGGACCAAACAGATCACTTTCTCATAACTACTCCACTTTTGGCTGGACTGTCTTTTAATATAATATAATATAATATAATATAAAATAAAACTTGTATATGTACTTAAAGATGTAGTTTTAGACATAGTTTTCTCAGTCACCTCTAAATCACCCCCTGCTGGTAATTAGAAAGAATGCAGCTTTAAACTCTCCACTTTTCAGGCCATCTTTTATATTCAGTCTTCTTTTTGAAGAAACCTGTGATGCATTTTTGCTAAATCTGTAAATCTGTAAAGAATCAACATTTTGTTCTGAATTCCTTTTGCTTTTTTAAACCTAAACTTTAACCACACAGGCCATTAACAGACTCTTACTTCCATCATCGGTCTGACTTTGAACTCTCCTGAAAAACTTTATTCTGTATTTTGTGCATTTCTTCTTCTTGTTTGTGTTTCATTCCCACGCTCTTCTTCTACTGCAGCCTCCTGGACTCCTCATCTTCCTCTTCACCCACAGATGAAGCCCAGTCCCCATGCTCCTTCCTCCACTCCTCCCCCCTCAGTCCCACCTTTCCTCTGGAAGCCACGCCCACTCTCAGCCCTTCACATCCAGAAGTCTTCCTCCCCAGCCCGACCTCTTCGTCTCCCTCCTCACCATACAGCCTCCTGTGTGGAGTGGCAGAGCCCGACTCTCCGACAGGATGTAGTTCCAGCGGGGGAAGCATCGGCGGCACTCCTTCGGCGTGTTTTTCACAGTCTGCCTCGTTTTCAGCGCAGGTGAAGAACTTTTTATTTTAGATTGTCAGTTTGTGTTTAATCATATTTTTAAAAGCATAAATACAAACTAAATGTCCATCTCCCCTTGCCTCTGAAGAAGCTGGAAATTTAAAGGTCTCCTGTCATGCTTTTAATTCCTTCCGTTTCACATCTAAATCATTCACGCGTGGTCTAGTAAAGTAGAACTGCAATGCTTTGCTCTGAATTCCTTGTTATTGTAGCTCCAATATTGAATGACACACTTCACGCCCCGCCCCCCTCCAGATCTCAGAGCGTTCCACTCCGCCCCATTCGGCCATTTTTGTAGTTTGATAGCAGCGATACGATTAGCTACCAGCAGAGAAACAGGCACTTCAAAGAGGCTCTAATGCTGGGGGCGATGTAAGGAATCGTGTGGGTTAATACACCCAATAACCAAACATTTTGACCTGTCTACGTGCAACTTCAGCATAAATGAACTGGACTACAAAATCGCCGCGAGAAAAAATGGCAGATTCATGAAATTGGTTAGCTGGAAGTCCATGAGCTTGTTTAGCAGTTCCACAGCAAATGCTGTGACGTAACCAGTGATTTCAGTAACACCTTATTTGGTAACACGTTAATCTAATCCAGTGGTTCTCAAATCCAGGCCTCATGCCCCCCCTGCCCTGCAGGTTTTAGACGTGTCCCTGATCCAACACACCTGAATCAAATGGCTCAATTACCTCCTCAGTGTGCAGTCAAGCTCTCCAGCAAACTGAGGCACATTAGGGAGATCTAGCTGCAGCACATAATGGGAAGCTGTGGGCAGCAGGGTCTCAGTGTGGGGGAGTCAAAGGTCTGTCAGTACAATGAAGCACACGGCGTCCATATTATTGGTCAGATGATTGCAATCAAAAGGCTCCAACAGCACAAAGACGGTCCACAGGTCCAGTTCAGGGACTCCAGTCAGTTGAGGTGAAGCAGAACAGCTAGCAGCTACAGCCGCCTGTATCACCATCCACCTGTCAGTCAAAGAGGCCACGCCCCCAATAATACAAACTTTATGCTTAATCCAGTTTAAACAGGTGGGTTACAAAGCAGCTGTTATGAACGGGGAATTAGCTGCAGAGACCAAATCAGTATGTGTATCAGGTTGTAAACATGATTATTTCTGCTGTAAAGTCGTAACATGGGAGTCAGTGGGGACTGACTCACTGTGGAGCCTTTGCTGGACGTCACAGAAACTGCAGCTTTAGAAGTTCATGCTGTCTTACACCTGCAGGTTGACTCCATCCTGAGGGGCGATTATATGATGGCGATGGGTGCTGTGGGGCCCAAAAGACTGTGTCTGGTATGTGGAGACTTTGCCTCCGGGTATCACTACGGCGTGGCGTCCTGCGAGGCCTGCAAGGCTTTCTTCAAGAGGACCATACAAGGTGAGAGAAGAGCGTGCATCATCTCCTGTATTATGGATGTAAAAGGATGAGGTTGACTAATAGCATTATTTTCTATAAATACAGTTTTGTACAGTCATCGTGTGAAACTCTGAACTAAATTTTTATTGATGTCACCGTTCAGAATAATGTTACAAGGTGTTTGGGGTCATCCCAGGTACATGCTGAAGACCTCCAGCTCCCCAATCCAGACCACAGAAACCCTTAACCTCCACCAGGTCTTTGTTGAACCCAGTGTAGGAACACAAATGGTTTCATGTGGTTCTTCTGTTGTAAGATTTCCACTTGGGTGGGAGGTCTGCAGCCACGAGCTGTGGGTGGTGACTGAAAGAATAAGATTGAGGCTCAAGCAGCAGAAATGAGCTTCCTCTGAAGGGTGTCTCGGCTCTCCCTTAGAGACAGGTGAGGAGCTCGGCCATTCAGAAGGAGATCAGAGTAGAGCCAGTACTCCTCCAGGAGCCAGCTGAGGTCGTTCAGCATCTCAACAGGATGGACATTAAAGCATATGAGGAAATATCAGTAAATAAAGTTAAGAATTATTCTGCTGCATTCTTCCCCTCTGAGACCATCTAAAGGCTTGACCACAAAGTGAAACCTGACGTTCCTGAACTGCAGCAGTTTTTATTCTTCTTCTAATTCTGTTTTTTTGGGATACAGTAGACTGTAATAAAAAATGAACCATAAAGGTAAAGATGTAACTGCAAAGAGCAGCAACTACTGTACATTAAACAAGATATTATGGAAAATGATTTCTAATGTACGATGGATCAGAGCAGCTGATCCACGATGATTTGGATCAGGCTCTGTCATTTACTCTCCTGCTTTTACTTCCTGTTGTGGTTACCTAGGCAACATTGAGTACAGCTGCCCGGTGATGAATGAGTGTGAGATCACGAAGCGGAGGAGGAAAGCCTGTCAGGCGTGCCGCTTCCGCAAGTGTCTGCAGGCCGGGATGATGAGGGAGGGTACGTTCTAGCCAAAGCTTCCTTTACGAGCTGGCGGGAAGCAGAATTATGTGGATGTAAAACACCTCTCTGTGTGCAGGTGTTCGTCTGGACCGGGTCAGAGGGGGGCGCCAGAAGTACAAGAGGCGGGTGGAGACAGGACTGAGTTCATGCCCCAAAGCCCCGTATAGCCACCCGGCCAGCAGCAGTGAGTTCACTCTCGCTCCCTCTGAAGGCTTTCAGGTTAAAGTTCTCACACACTGAACTCCATTTATCATCCACTTCCTGTCTTTTAGGAAACAAGATCATTTCCCACCTGCTGCTCACAGAGCCCGCCCCTTTAGCTGCCAGTCAAGACAATTCGACCAATGACAGCAGCCTGAGGACCCTGCTGACCCTCTGTGACCTCATGAACCGGGAGCTGCTGGTTCTGATTGACTGGGCCAAACAGATCCCAGGTACGCGCTCAGGATCACCAGTCCCCCCAAGTCCAGACCACAGTGACTCTTGACCTCCTCCAGGTCTTTGGCAATAATGGAACAATAATGGTTGCAGGAAACTGGAAGACATTGCTTTTCAAATGAACTCTCTTACAGCCTTTTTGGCCTCATGGTTCCTCTCTTATTTGGGCAGGACATCTGCACCCTAACCCTAACCCTAACTCTTTTGTTCCCTGCTAATCTGGTGGAGGTTGAGTGGTTGGATTTGGTGGATCTCTTTGACTGCTTTTTCTTTGGGCCTCTCAGCTGGACTCTGCTTATTCAGAGCACTGTAACATATTTAATATATGAACATGTAATGTAATTAATATTCAACTGAATTGAATTCTCTGCCCCAATCTCTCCCAGGTTTCTCTGAACTCTCATTGGTTGATCAGATGTCACTGCTGCAGAGTGGCTGGATGGAGGCGCTGCTAGTGGGCGTGGCCTGGCGTTCTCAGGACACAGTGGGGGAGGAGCTCGTGTTCACCGGGAATCTGCGGCTGGACGAGGCTCAGTGTCGAACCACGGGATTGGCCGACCTATACGAGGCGCTGCGTCACCTGACAGCTAAATACCGGGCGATGAAGCTGAGGCCCGAGGAGGTGGTGACGTTGAAGGCCATGGCACTCGCCAACTCTGGTAAGAACACGCCATTACCACCACTGTGTGTGATCAGGACACTGATGTACAGTACTGCATGTCAGGGTCAGAACAGGCCTGTGGGGGCCTGATCCAAAGAGCCTCTCCCGGATCTGTGCAGGTTCAAGGAAATCTCCAGATTATCGAGCATTCTGCAGAGAAATGTGCTGCTCGGTGTCAGAGCTTTGCCTCAGTCGCAGGTCATGGGTCCTCCAACAGGATAACGAGCCCAACACAACTAAACACACCCAGACCAAGTCAAGTTTATTTATAAAGCACAATGACATTGACCAAAGTGCTGTACAAGATCTATGACCCCAAGGACTATACTTAAACAAAACTAGAAATAAAAAATAAAAGACAATAAATAACATAAAACAAATAAATACATATAAAAACAAATACCATAAAAGCAATTGTCTAAAAGGAGAAGAAGTGTGTTTTTAGTAAAGATTTAACGGTGTGTCTCGTCTGAGCTGTGCGGATATGGAGATGTAGATCGTCCCACAGCTTTGGTGCTGCTGCTGCAAAAGCTCGATCTCCTCTCTGTTTCAGTCTAGTTTTGGGCCTCTGCAAGAGCAGCTGGTTAGATAACCTCAGAGCTCTTACAGGGGTGTGACTGTGAAGCAGCTCGGACAGATACGAAGGTGCCAGCCTGTTTAAGGCTTTAAAAGTGAGTAATAAAATCTTAAAATCAATTCTTAAATGGACAGGGAGCCAGTTAAGGGATGACAGGACCGGGGTAATGTGTTCATGCTTTTTTATATCGGTTAAAAGACGAGCTGCAGCATTCTGGACTACCTGCAGGCGGCGCACGGATGATTGATCTATGCCAAAGCACAGGGAATTACAGTAGTCCAGGCAGGAAGTGATAAAGCATGAATAACTTTTTCCAGGTCCTTCTGCGGGAGATAAGGTTTTACCTTGGAAAAACGTATTTGCTTCTCCATTTTAAAAGTGCTATCTAAAACCCAGAGTTTTCACAGCAGCATGACAGTGAGGGGCTAAAAGACTCGGAGTGCCAGAGGAGCTGCTTCAGGGGTCAAATTTACCAAAGCATATAACCTCAGTTTTGCTTTCATTAAGATTTAGGAAATGATTTCTCATCCAGGACTTAATGTCACTGAGACAGTTCAGGAGGGGTTCCCATGGGTTCAGTTTGATGGGCATGTACACCTGGATGTCATCAGCAAAACAGTGAAAAGAAATATCGTGTTTCTTAAAAATTGACCCTAGAGGCAACGTATACAATGAGAAAAGAATTGGGCCCAAAATGGACTCTTGAGGCACTCCACAAGAAAGCTTTGCTGCTGTAGAAAAAACAGTCTCCTGGATGGACAGAGACACTTCTATCAGTAAGATAAGATCTGAACCAAGCCAGAACTGTGCCTTTAATGCCAATTTCATGTTCTAGGTGGACAGAAGAATCTCATGGTCCACAGTGTCAAAGGCAGCTGACAGGTGTAACAGTACTACAACTGCAGGGCTACCAGAGTCAACAGTTAAAGGCAGATCATTAAGAACTCTTAAAAGAGCCGTCTCTGTGCTGTGATGTGATCTAAAACCTGACTGAAACTTTTCCCACATTCCATGTTCACTTAAAAATGCCTGAAGTTGCTTAAAAACTATTTTTCAAGAACCTTGGATAAAAATGTTAATTTAGATATTGGTCTGTAGTTTGAAAGAACATCAGGATCAAGGTTCTTCTTCTTGATTAGAGGCTGTCCGGCTGCATGTTTAAAGGCAGCTGGAACCCAACCAGATGCCAGAGAACTGTTAATCAGAGCGAGGATAGTTGGTCCCACTGAATCAAAAGCCTCTTTAAAAAGGCACTCGGGAGCACAGTCTGGGGGAGAGTTTACAGCTCTCGTATTTTGAACCACCTCCTTTAGTGTGGCGAGTCCGACAGACTGCTCAAAGACAGCTCTGCTGGAGGAGGTGCAGATGAGGAGTCTGTTTCAGTCAGAGGTGATGAAGGTCTGAGAGCAGCAATTTTTTCCACAGAAAATTTCTTAAAGTTTTTGCACAGTGCAGGACAGACCTTCACTTGGTTTACATTACAGCGGGGATCGGCTAGTGCATTAAAAACACTAGAAAGAAAATGAGGCCTGTGACTGTTACTTGAAACACTGTTAGAGAAATAAGCAGACCTGACTGCTTTCTGATATTGTTTAAGTTATGCAGGATCTCTAAGGAGACATGGAGCTTATGCTTTTCCCACCGTCTCTCAGCACGTCTCATCCAGCCAGAGCTGGGAGGAAGGTTTACTGCATTTAGTGGTAAAAGGGGCAATACAGTCCGGTACAGAAGGCAAGTAGATATCAAACAGCTGGTGAAGAGTTTACGTTTATCTGTGAGCGGGACAGCTGAGACGCGTTGGCGTGACCTCACATATTGATTTCCAGTTTCTACAACAGGAGCAGTTGGGGGGGTCTGAACATATTGATCCCAGAGGAGAGGTTATTGATATTGATTGGTCTCTGGGAGCTGAAGCAGCAGTATTGATTAGCCCCAGAAACCTCAACTGTTTTTGTGGAGAGGGGCTCGCTCTGTCACCACTCAGTGATGGTCGCGCTGAAGGCCGTGGGCGAGCAGCCAATCAATAACACTGAAGTCTGCTCAGACTCTCACTGCCTGCAGCTCAGATCAATAAAGCGTCCTGACAGACGGGGATGTGGATCCACAGCTGTGTGCGTCTCAGTGTCTCTGCTCACTCGACACGAGACGACCACGCTCGCGTGTTTGATTTTTGCTGTTTGTAAAATCTCGCTCCAGATACACACACCGTCTGATTGGTCGATTACTCGGTCAGATTAAAGTACACCTGCAGATCGTTTCAGAATGAATCATTTCAGGTTTTACACAGAAAACCTGGCAGTTTTCACTGTGGAACAGGAAAATCTGCTGACTGTTTTCTCTGCCTTCTTTGATCGAATAAACAGCAGATTAATCAGTGAGGGAAAAACTTTCAGCAGCATCCAAACTGTGAAAAACATACTGTATGTAAAGCCTAAAAGCAGTGTGAGACTGTCTATACAGCATCAGTCCCAAAGTTTCCAGTTTCATTAAAGTTCCACTAAACACACTTTTTGTCCGATTTGGAAAAACAAAAGTGAAGACAACAGACTGTATATTCAAGATGGACACAGCCTCATCCCCGCCCCCATTCAGCATTAACATTTTGACTGCCAGAGGGCGCCTTAGCAAGTTAGCCTCAAGTGGCCATGAGAGGAACTGCAGTTTTTATGGTTTTGTGCAGTCACACAGCTTTAAAAATACCTGAATGGCGACTCTCTGGTTTGACTCCTAGCTGTGATCAGGCGTTCTGATGCAGCTGAGCATGCTGGGTTAAATATGTAAGAGCTTATAGGATAACATTACTAACCTCTCTCTGTCTGTGTGTCAGACGCCGACCCGGTCGACTGTCCGGACTCCGTGCAGAGGTTTCAGGACGGGCTCCATGAGGCGTTGCAGGACTACGAGTTGTCCCGCAGGGAGCAGCACCGAGCGGGCCGGCTGCTCATGACACTCCCCCTGCTGCGACAGACCGCCGACCGAGCCGTGCAGTCCTTCCTGCAGCTGCACCGGAACCGCCAAGTTCCCCTCCACAAACTGCTGCTGGAGATGCTCGACTCCAAGGCCTGACCGCCTCCTGTCTATCACATGACTGCTGCGGCTTTTATTAGGGAGACTCCGATGAATTCCAACACACTCATCAGGCTTCAGAGAATCATGATGACTAATAAAAATAAACAATCTCAAACTTTTCTGGCATAAAAAGGCTTCCATAGAAGGCTCCAAAGAAAATCTAAGAAATAAACGCACTTTCCTGTTTGCTTTGTGACTTTCATATGGAATTCAGTCTGGTGTCAATTGCCCTTTCCTTCCTGATCCTGGACCTTTGTCTGACCAGTGGGCGGGGCTTCTGTACCTGAGATGACCACAGAAGGCATTTCCGCTTTCTGTGACACAGACCAAGAGTGGTGTTTGTCTCGCAGATGTTACTGTACAGAAAGCAGAACTGACCCACTTTAATCAACATCTAACCGCTCGTCTAAGCTCCGCCTCCTTCAGGTAAAGGTGGCCCAGATTTGTATATATTTTTGTAAACCTATATTTTTGTGGGATTTTTTATTTTTCGATGATGAGGCAGTCACACTGTGGTGCCATCAGGGGCACCTTTGTGAATTTTTGCTGATGTCAGCTGATCATTAGAGGATAACTGACTTTAGATTGTTATCAAATTAAAGTTCTTGGAATAAAATGTGACCGCTGATAATGAAGTCATTTGTTTTTTTTAAATCTTCATGAGTACGCAAACAGTCTGGTGCCACTAATATTTTAAGACGACTTCAGCTGTAAGCACTGGGTTTAAAATAATTAGAAACATCAGCGTTGAACACATTTTTCAAACGGCTGAAGATGCTGCATTCACAGGTCGTAGGAAACTTGTCACGTTTTGGGTCATTTTATGGTAATGTCTGTATTTAGATAAATCACACCTGAAGACACTTTATGGTCACAGTTTATTTCTCTGTTAAAATAAAACATGTTATTTGAACAGTTACACCTTCTTGAGCCATCAATTTGACAATATTTGTTTTTTTATCAATTATTTAGAATTCCAAGCACTACAGTCAAGTTAGCTTTTTACCATTTAAAATGCAATTTTGTATATATATATATAAAACTAGGAAATATGATAAACATGATATATATTAAAACATTTAAAATGTATGAAGACAATGATGGACCCTGGAGTTGTGTTGCTGGTGGTGCTGTGAGAAAAGAAAATTTTCTATAAAATTTTTTATGAAGGGGTCATTCTACAGAAATGTCTTATTTTACATTTGCACCGACCGTGCCATCACGACCTGTTGAATTCCTGTATACACAAGTGACAGTTCAGCAAGTCTTTTGTGTGCTTCACGTGCCGCCTGTGTCACAGTGACCAACAATCCTTAAGCTGTTACCCTCTCTAACACCCATTACTGTTTATTATTGGTTTGAATCATTAATGTATCATCGGGGTGCCCAGGGTAAATGGTAACAAGCTGTGAAAAATGTGGAAAGTAATCCCGATGTTTTCACAGCACAGTGAGATGGCCTTGAACACACCACGAAGAACCCAATCGCTCTGAAATGCTGGTGTCTCCGCCTGCTGGCACAAAAGTGTATTACAGAACATCGTCACCCAGCTTGCTTGCTCTTCTTCACGCACGCACGCACGCACGCACACACACACACACACACACACACGTACGCTCAGACACTACTCTGCAATTCAAATACATTTAATTTAGAATAAATATTTTTTGAGGTTTAAATGGAATAAATGTGTTTTTCCAGGCAAGTTCTTGGAGATATTTGGGAATTATCAACTTTCCTCAGGCTGATCGGCTGCAAATGAGGCGTTCAGGGTCCGTTTGGTTAAACTGTAAGCTTGCACACATACAAATGAAACTAAATAATAGCTGCTGTACAAATGTGTTAAAAACAAAAACAGACTCATCATGAAGTCCAATAGAAACAGTCAAACAAAAAATGCTGGTTAGAAACGCTACAAACAGCTGTTTTCTTGTGCTCGATGACCTGAGGAGTCTGGAGTTTGGCATTTCCTTTTTTAGCTCCATTTTTGGTCTCTTCAGCCGCCAAAAGCTGAACTTTGACCTCACAGTGCGGCAGGTTACTCTGATAACAGTGACACATTTACCCTGTCTCCATTTGAGACAGAGGCCAGATTAAACGTTAATATTAAGATCTGCAGGTCTGAGGACGTCCTGAAGTTAACGCTCACCATCGCAGGGATGGCAGGAAGGTATAAAAACCACAGCAACACCATGGAGGCAGACAGGTGCAGCGCCATCTCTGTCACTAACATACTAATGTAAGGTCTTTTAATTGCACTAGCATTTCACTAGCAATAGCTTAGCACTCCACATATATGGTCACTTCTGGCTCCAACAAACAAACATGGAAGTGGCCAAAAAGCTAAATGCAGGTTCCCGTGGCCTGAAAGCACCGCATTCATTGGTTGTGTCTCTGTAGGTTTCAGAGAACCTTTGTTATTTTTTA
The DNA here is from genome assembly GCA_015106715.1 of Bujurquina vittata. Classification (NCBI taxonomy): domain Eukaryota; kingdom Metazoa; phylum Chordata; class Actinopteri; order Cichliformes; family Cichlidae; genus Bujurquina; species Bujurquina vittata. The sequence continues at coordinate 2,347 of VUQK01010347.1, read as the reverse complement.
AATGAAATAAAGACCTGAAGGTGCTGTTATCAGTAAACACTGAAGGAGGTCAACAACTCACTGATTTGTAAAACTGACCCTCAAGTTGTTCTTCTTTAGGTGTTCTTCCTCAATTCTGACCAGACATCAGTTTGTTCACTTGTGACTTTTTAAGCCATCATGTGGTGAGAGGAACTTGAAGCTGCTGAGACTGGTCTCAGGCACATCAGTCAATCAGAAGCTGGTCTCATTCATGTGTGGTTTGGGGCTGGTGGGCGGGCCAGAAGCAGCGGGGGAGTCGGGAACGGCAGGAGTCTCAGGAGTCCCAGAGGAGTCAGCTGATGACGCTGCAGTGCTGCGGCGAGGCGAGACTGGTGCCTGAGAGTGGGTAGGGCTCATAGCTGTGGGGGCGGGGCTTTGTGGAGAAATGGGTGAGGTCCTGCGGTGTAATGATGTCGAGGGGAGCGGTGAAGACGACAGTGATGACGGCGATCCGGGTGAATATCGAGCAGCAGGGGGTACAGAGAAGGTGGGAGGGGTCCTGTGACTGAATTTGGCCTCCAACTCGCTGCACACTGCCAGGCTCCTCCTGATGCCCTCTGACCCCGGTGGGAGCCCAAATCCCGCACTCGCAGCCACCTCTGAACCCTTTGCGAGCTCCTGGCAGCGCTCCACAAAGCTCCCTCTGCGTACAGCTGCCCACTCTTTGTCCCGGTCCGGATGCCTGAGGTGGTGGGGGCTGCTGGTCTGGCTGGAGTTGGGGAGGGAGGGGAACTGTTGCTGTGCAGCTGAAAGGCCAGTGTCTCGGGCAGGTTTGGTGAAGGGAATGGGGGGCGGAGCCTGTCGGGGGAGGCTGCCGCAGAGCGACGCAGACGAACCCGAAGCTCCGGCTGCTCCTCGTCCTCCTCCCGCAGAGCGAAGATGCTCGGTCCTGAAGGCGTCGCTGAGCTGAGAGTGAAGACTGCAGAGACAGGAAGTGACACGAGTCAACAACAACAGTGAAAGGATGCTGTTCATGAAGAAGAGTCTGAAATGTGGTCATAAAAGCTCCACATCAAAGACAAAAACACAAAAATGTTTAAAACGTTCTAAAATAAATTAAGTACTGACATGACGCAAAGAAACAACAGCTCTGACTTCATGTTTTTTATGTGCGTGTGTGTTGTGCTGCAGAGATATCATCTGAAGCGGAAACACTTTTAACACAATGGTGTCCAATCTTCTCAGTTTAGTCAGAAGCAGTCTTTCACGACAGAAATACAAAATAATTTAAGAAGAATGTAACGCTGGTTAAAATGCTGCCTCCTTGTGGTGAAAATTTGCATTAAATTTTACAAAATGTACTGTTAAAATTAGGAAAATTTGTCTCAAGGGGAGGAAAGACTGACCATCTGATACAATGATGGAAAGTAGAGATGAAGTCAACAGTATCATCTGCATAAAGATGAACTTTTCATTCCATCAGGCTCGGTATGAGTGCAGTCAGTATGTTTGTACCTGCAGGTAGAAGCTCTCGGTGTGCTGTCAGGTGTTCTGGTCAGAGCCAGGTCACACTGGTCCAGCAGCTCCAGCAGCTCTTCCTCTGTGGGTCCGCCCAACGCTGTGAGACAACCCATGTTAATCAGCCGCTAGCCAATCACAAAGCACAAAAAGATGTGTTTTTAAGTTTTACCTCTGATGTCGACCTTGCCGGCGATATCCATGGCGGTGGTCAGGTCCCACATCTGGATGCTACCGTTGCTGTGGCCGCTGAACAGGTAGCGACGCGCCCGAGAACCGATGCGGCTCGAGCCCTCGCACTCGTGGACCATGAAGGCCGTGATGGCGGTCCCGTCCACTGAACGCACCTCACACACCCTGACAGACACACAAACGTTTGCATTTTGGTCTTAATAGAGCTTTTTCTGTTCTTCAACCTTTTGAATTAGCTTCAGGATCAGTGTCACATGACCATTTGGTCTTACTAATTCAAACATGTTGTTCAATCTATCTATATATCTATATCTATAGATATATATAGATATCTATATATAGATATATATATATAGATATCTATATCTACAGATATAGATATCTATATATAGATATCTATATATATCTAGATATCTATATCTACATATAGATATATAGATATAGATATCTAGATATAGATATCTAGATATCTAGATATAGATATAGATATCTGTATGTGTGTGTGTGTGGAGGGAATAAAACTAAGAAAATACTATAAAGTATAAGAACATAAAACAAAATTACACAACACAATAAAACCATCAACAGTGCAATAAATAATAAACCACCGTACACAGTAATGCCAAGAAGATCTATTAACCAGTCTGAAATGCACATGCAAATAGGTAAGTTTGGG
>VUQK01010346.1:64711-83024 GCA_015106715.1 Bujurquina vittata | reverse complement strand
ATTTCCCGTATTTTAATATAATAATTTAAAAAAAATTATTCCTGCCGCTCCAAACTGAACTCTGTCAGTAGCCTCGCGAGAACTGCCACCTGCAGTAGCCTGGATGGCAGTTCTCACGAGGTTAGTGCAGACCGCGGGGTTGGGCACAGTGTTGCCAATTTAGCGTATTTTCAAACCCCCATAATGACCTTTTTTTCCCCAAAAAGTGACAACGAAATCCTCCGCTGTCTAACCGCTCCCATCCCCGTTCCTCGCTTCGGACTTTATCAACCTTTATCTGTAAAGCAAAGTTGGCACGGTTTCATCAATAGCCACATGAATAGCCACATGCCCGCCACAGATAGGCTGACAGGGCGATGTCTCACTCCATTTGAAAAAGAAAAAACGGATCCAAGGTTTGGGACAATTTCACACTCACTCCGTTTAAAAAAAAAAACGTAGTGAGTGTGAAACTGTCCCAAACCTTAGATCGTCTAGCACGCCGTGTTCTTTTTCAATTAGTCGCCATGACTTAACATGCTGCTGAATGCTATTGCGCTCGCCAGAGGTAGGCGGACGGGAAGACGTCTCACTCCGTAAAAAAAATTCACCAATAATAAAAAACGACTATAATCGACAATTAAATTCGTCGTCAACTATTTTTATTGTCGATTATTGTCGACAATGTCGAATAATCATTGCAGCCCTAATCACAGCAATCAAACCCCAAATCTATGTTAACAGTAGACTGAAATTTCACAGTACTGTTAACATAATTTTGGATATTTATCCATTTGTCCACCTATCAGACAGTTCCATAAAACACAAGATAATATACGTACTTTCCAAAAGCTTGGAAAATTCCTTTGTTACATCAGCGAAAAATTAAGTTAACCACAACCTGTAACAAAAAGAGCTTAATCATAGTAGTACGTAGCTCAACAAAATAAAATCAGCTAAAAATGCTAAATTAAATAAAATGAGCAACATTTTAAGAAAGATGAAGCAAAAATACTGTTATATAATAGTCTAAAATATTTCAAAGGCTTAATAATGTAGCAAAAGGATAATAAATATATAGATATTAAGGTCTTATTTATACGGTTGACAGATTCATAAATAACATAACAAAAAATAAGCCGGGCTCTATGTTTGTCTTCAGTTTTGAGCTAAAATTAAAATCCTTTAAGTTGCCCAGTGGATCAGAGATTTTCTGCTACAGACAGAGAAATCAAATTTAATATATTTTTGTATGCTAGGCTAAATTCAAGATCTGCGTAACCAGATTATGGAGGATAGTAAGTTTAGCGATTAAGACCAAATAAAATGGGAGCTGCTGACTGGATTCTCTAGTCATACAGTCATGCAGTTTTTTTTTAAATAAATACCGTTCTGGGTTTTGTTATTGCTATTTTTACCATTATTTTCAAAGTGTTTAACAAATGCTATTTAAAATATGAATATATAATTTTTCTGTTGATTGTATAACTGGTGTAAGGTTATGACTTTTTACCATTGTGACCAAGTTTCCAAACCACTGGTGGGCAAGTTCATGTCCGACCACCAGTGCCACCCACTGCCGGGAGGATGAGCAGGAGTTCTTCGGGTCAATTAACAATGCCGTCTCCCTGAAAAACAGCATAAACTCCAGGTTAACACAAAAACGGCCAAAGGTCGATGATCTGTCTACAACAAGCAACTTATTGAAACGTGTTCTGTCTGCAGTCCCGTCGGCTTATCTGACATTTATCAAAATACTTGGCATCTAGCTGAGATCCAGATGAATGCTGCTCTGTGCTAATCAGATGGCAGCTGAATACCTAACAGGTGGTGGCACATCCAGCAAACCACAAAGCAATTAAAAAGCCATTAGAGCTGTCATCCATACAGAAAAAAGTGTCATTTCCTCAATGAGACTAAGAAGTGTTAAAGCCTGATTACGCTCATGTTTAATCACATAGTTTATAAAATGTCAGATGAAACTGCAAACCATAGTTTCAGAGAGTTCAGGGGAAACATTTTCAAACGGCTCATTTATTCTGATTAACAAGCATCAAATACATTAAATTAACAATGACAGAAAACAGAGAGCCGCGACATTCACTGCCCCTACAGAGATTACATCCTGGGTGGAGGCACATTTTATCTTCTTGTAGTTGGGCCATTATTGCATGATTATTCATTACAACTACTCAAATTAATTGCACTCACTCACTCCAAATGCAGCTATTAATTAAAATATTTTACATTAATGCTCTGTAAAGCTTACCTATAGGTAACAAGGCCCCAGTTTTCCATGGCACCTGGATGGGAGGAAGAAGAAAGTGCTTCATTCTCACTATAAACATTTCAAGACTTTCTCAAATTTAAGAATTTAGAGCTACTCACCAGCAGCAAAATCAGCAATAGCTATGAGATCAATTTTAGGCAATGGATAAGGAACATTGAAGTAGTCTTTGTAGAAAGGTAAGGTCTTCGTTGCAACCTGTAACAAAATGTGCAAAGATCAAAAGAAATGGAAAAGCATTTGTGTCCATCTGGGCAGCAGTACTACATGAGAAACACGAAGGATCCAGGAGATCCACTATCATGCAAATGCTCGTAAACGTGTCTGCTTTCTCCGTTTGCCAACCACTCCAATTATGGCTATAAACATTTTTAGTGCAAAGGTAAAAATGTCTAGTGAATACACTGAGGAGAGTTTCAATAACACGCTTACCTCCAGTGCAAAATTCCCTTGTTCTGCCTTTCCCACTGGTGTATAGACGCGTACCATTATGCCATCTGATGACTGGCTCTCCACATAGTCATATTCACCGATGACAAAAGCTACAAGGTAAGTGGACATGATGGGTGTGGTGGCAAAGTTGACTTCCACAAGGTTCTCGTCATCTGGGTATGGCTTTCGATCAATGACATTCTAAAGAGAAGAAATGTGGAGTAATCCCATTAAAAACAAATTACTGCCAAAAGTGATTAAGGCTAAACTGTGTACATTGCTATACGCTGCTAAAATAAGGGTTGTTTAGGCTCCTGCCCCCGCGACCCGGCCCCGGATAAGCGGAAGAAAATGGATGGATGGATAGTTCATTACTGCTAAACATGTTACTACAATTTTATGTTCCTTTTTGTGACAAAAGAAAAAAATGCTGATGCATTTGCAATATTTCTCTCTCCTTCAATCTTCTTTCTGCACTGTGGAATACATCCAACCCTGGAGCTGCATCAGCAAGCACATTTAAGTCAGTTAGCCTGATATCAAGTGAAGTATTTGCATTATCCTGTGTTAGGGTTATAATAAGTACCCATTAACTGCTAAAGAGCTCTACTTGACATTTTGAAAAAGTACCTAAAAGCAAAGCACAGCCCCACAGCAAAGGTGGTGAGAGCTGCTGAGGAGGAGAATAATGTCTGTCCACAGCTCCCAAACTGATTTCTGAGGGAAATTAACAAGCTTGTTATATAGTGGAAGAGATGCTACCAATATCAACTCACTGTGCTATGACGTAAAGTCATTAGACTCTGAATATAATCAACCAGCACAAGCTAACTTCAAAGGGGGTATTCATTTTTAAGTACTTATGAGTTCCTGTTCTCAGCAGGTAATGTTGTCATGTGTTGAAACGCCATGATCTAGTAACATAACTGTTTATTTAAAAAAAAAAATACATACCCAACAGTGATTGGTAGATAGCATTGTTAACAGCATTGGTATTGTATTTCCTGGTTGATTCTGATTAGTCAGAGATAACTGACAGTGACAGAAGCGGTGGCATCCCAAAACTATTTTTAACAGAGTGCCTTATAAGTACAACAGGAAAGAAAAAAAAAAAAAGTTCTTTGCTGAAGGCGTTTCTGTGCTGACGACGTTGAGCGCCATCAACGATTTGTAAGGAAAATTGGTGCTGCCAGCTCAAAAACAGTGCCTGTGGACACCGACCTTAAAACATTTTGCTGAAAAACATTGCTTTTTTTTTGTTTCAGAACAAAACCTTCTCATTTCATCCCCTTGTAGATTTTGCGGTGGGCAAACAGCAATGCTGTGTAACAAAAGACTAAAACAGTCTAAAGAGCAACATGAAATACTAAAATATTCATGGCCTTTAACCACTGTGAGATCTGACACAGTGGATTTGCTGCTTCAAGTTTTTTTATTACGAGTGGAACCAATAGGAAAGCAATGGGCTAATTATAATAGTTATCTGAAGAGGATGAATCTGCTAAACCAAATCTTAGTGCAACAAAAAAAATTATCAGGAGGTTACCTCAATACTGCATCAAACTGTAAGATTCCCAACAATTTGCTAAGATAATGCAGAAAGAAAGCTGCCTTGCTCAGGAGGTCATAGCATACTTGCAAAGAAAATAAATTGCAGCAGATATGTAGACACAAAAATGTCAAGAAATGGCGTGACCTATGTCTGTGTTGAGCCCATATTTCAGCTGCATGATGGTCAGCAATAAGCCTACTTTAAGGTTCTTTGGCTACAATTTTCTTTGTATTCTTTGTGCTACCCTTTCTCACAAAAAAGCAATTAAGAACAGACAGAGAGCATTCATGTCACTCATATTAAACTGTCAGAAAGAGCCAAATTTAGCTTCACGGTCACTGGAGAGATGAACCGCGTTAGCCTGGAGGGCTGCTGTGTTTTAAATAATCTAAGCCAGATGTTTTCTGATGATTTTTAGCTATAAAGTCTTTCAGTTAAAAGTTGCAGAAAACAGCATCCTGGGAAAACATGATATTTAGTAAACTTTCCTCATAATGACAAAGGTCATTGTATGTATACAGTAGATAGACTTCACATAGTGCTGCTCATAATATTTAGCCAGAGGAAGAATACGCAGTGACTGTCTGCCCTCTGTTATGTAAGCTACGCAGAAAAAAAAGAGAGAGAGAAAGGAGGAGAAACACAGACACACAAAGGAAACCTGGCAGCAGAGAGTGACTCGGCCACTGTGGGGTCTGGACTTTCTCGGAGGGAGGAGTGAACATATGACACGTACCATATTTGACAAGGCTACTCGGTCCTTGGGAACTATCAAAGTGATGTCAAAGGTGGCTTTGATAGCTGGCTCATCCCAACAGGGGAAAGCTCTGCGAGCATCCGTGGCCTGGAGAAAGAGGGATGTGAGGGGCAGAGGGGAAAAGGACAGAATGTGAGCCGAGGTGTGTTGGATCCAGACAAGCCCAGGCTGTGTTTATGTTCAGTTCACACACAACGACAAAACGCATATTATATATGTCTCTCATACTGCTCCTTATATCTTCCACTTCATTAGTGCTCTGTGGAGTTTAAGGCACAATGCATATGCATCTTTTCTTTGTCCTGAGAGACTGAAACAACTGCTTTTACAGACTCTCTCAACACACCCTGACTTCTCGCTGTGGTATTTACATTGTCTGTGCTTCCATGACTAGTCCGGAATTTCAAACAAAGTTCGTGCTCAGAATATGAGTACTAGTGTGAGACTCCAACTAAATAAAAATTGTGGCAGGGAAGAAAAAAAAATCACGACTTGACTAAAAGCTTTTCTTTTTGGCAGCTCAAAACCAAGTTTGGACACACTGGCCCGTTCATTTGAATGGGCGAGTGTACATCATACATCATGGTACTACTGTACATCATTTGACACACATGTATCATGATAGAAATTTAAACCCACTCAGTGGGGAATTTCCCTGCCTGTTTAATATAGTCTGAAACACCTTACACACCGAACTTCTCCTCTCTGAAAGTGGATGAACACATAGGGATCTTCTCGACAAGAAACCTTTAATGATCTGTGAACATGCAACTGTATAAAGAAAGAGCCTCTTTAGCTTCCAGCTAAACACACTGTGATAGAAAAGCTTGATATCCTGCAGAGGACGGTGGATTCTGATATGACGTCCTGTCAGTGTCCATGCTGAACTGGTCAGCTTTCGACAAACAGAAATACAAAGCAGTAAATAGAACAAACAGAGATATCGCCCTGAATACCAAAAACAGCCACATGACTAGCATGCCTCTGTTTTGCAACACAGGCAACTAAAGTGTTAAGCAATACACACAACTTCTTCAAGTAATTTCCCTGAGGCCACTCACCTCAAACTGTGTGACAGCAGCGTAGCGAATCTCTCCAGTAGGAGATGTATATTTACTTCTATAGAATCCTTTCATTTTGTCGTTCAGCTCCCCGACAAAGTCGATCTTCAGTGTGCCAGAACCTGGGGAGGCATTCACAGAGAGAGAGAGAGAGAGAGAGAGAGACACAATGTTCGTTCAACCACCGCCAAAGGGAAAGTGGCAGAAGAACAACAATGATCATATGTGTGACCACTTGTGCTCTTCGACAATGGTCACACAGAAGGTTGCTTCAAAAGCAGGAACAGTCAACAGCAAAGCTAAGTGAAGTCCTTGCTTACCTTTCTGTAGAGCACTAGGAAATGAAAGGGTGACTTTCTCATCCTCATTTTGATAGTTAAACCCTGTAGCGCCAACCTCTGAAAAGGACAAAATATAAAAGAAAGATTAGAACATGCTGAGAACGCAAGCTGTTAGCTTTGGGAAATAATACCATTAAGGATTTTCCATCTGCTCAAACAGCAGTGAAATCAAATGATAGAAGTGACAACTTCATTCACAAAAATTCCATTAATAAAAGGAAAGACAAGGAGAAAGACAAGGGGAAAGTCTCACTAAGTCTGACCCTCACCTTCTCCTCCTTGTGGTACAAAGGAAGCTGTGATGATGTCGATGTCAGCACAGTTCATCACAATCTGATTTGTAGCTTGTGTAACCTGTAAATATTGACATAAAACAGCTAAAAGTAGACCATCTTTGCTATGCAGTAATTTCAAATTGTACATTTTCAGTAAAACACAGCACCTCCGTAAAATTATCAGGAAAAATTCAGGTTTAATTTTGGATTTACAATCAATGGATCAAAATGCACCAGTGATCGTAAATCCAAACGGAACCTGTTTAGACAGCAAAGCATCCTCACATTTACAGATAAACCATACAGAGGTTGAAGGGCAAACCTGGCCAGACACGCCAGTTAGTAAAAGAAAGAAAAAAAAGAAGACAGACAACTAGATGCTTCCAACTTGTGCTGTGAAAACAGCGGACATTATTCCTCAACATACTGAGGGCAACACACAGTGGCACAGACGAATACTGCGCAGTTTTCAAAGAGGACACTCTCAGTGACATTCAGAGTTTGTGGCCATACTACTTAAGATACATGGAAGCTGAGAGGATGGCAATGAACAAGACAAATGCAAAGTGCCACACTGCTGAAGCTCATTTCAGGGCTGTTGGCTATTCAAAGACCCTGAGTGTCTCTTCAAATGCATCAGCGGTCTTATCAATCACAGACCGGCCTTTTTATTGGTAAATAAAAAAAACTCCCTGTGTATAAGAGCCTTTCTTTACCAAAACTGAAATTTGTCATTTAACAAAATAAAGCAAAATCCTCAAAAGCATTTGGGGTTAACCTTTAGTTGCCAAATCGCCACATAATTAATCACTCTGCATAAAAACCCAGGTAATCTTTCCTGGAAAAAAACAGTTACTATTCTCTGCTTCTCTGCAGCAGCAACAACTTAGACAATATGCAAACAGTAAAACTGTTTTCCAGGTGTACCCTTTGCTACAAAAAAAATTACTCGTGCTTTCTAGGTTTGTTGTTAATCTTTTTAACAGATAACTCTTCTTGATAGCGAAGCACTCTATACGCCCATTTGTGAATGACATCACGCCTATAAAGAAAACCTTGATAATGGTGCACATTTACACCGCGTAATCAGCGATCTGTCTCGGTTTCTTTGAAAATGTGCTTGAGTAACTGTTTACAGGCAGGGGCAGGTGTTTGCACACTCAGCTTACAGGTGTCTGTTCTGGACAATGGCACCATTTACACACTGCAAGCAATAGCTCTGTGGCTTAAGTCAAACAAACAGTCACTTTTTATATAGCAGTAGCTAACCTACAAAGTTCAACCATGTTATCGATAAACACGAGTGAACATACCATACATAAGCAAAAGCAGAGTGCAATGCATTCCCTAAATGTACCCAAATGGGCTTTTAAACCCTTGTCATTTTGCTGTCCGCACGGTTTATGTTAACATACAGCGCACCACTTCACCTAGTTCAACTAGCAGGGCTGGGGTGGGAGGGGGGCTACACGATGTTGCCATGATTTAGCAAACACTAGTAGCTGAGTGCTAAATGGCATCTTACCAAATTTATCAATCGCCAATTATTCTGAAAGCAATGGATCGTTGTTACGAGAAGTTTATATTACAGGAATAAAGCAAGTTCCTCTAAAAACACAACTTTGCGCACTCCATGCCGCTGGCAGAAGGCTAATGGTTTGAACAGGCAGCGAGGCTAACATGAGAGTGCGACTCTGCGGCTATACATGGGACTGCTGAGCTAGCTAGCCCCAATTAGCTTAGTGCTATTGACAAATACAGTTATTTTTTCATTCATGGGTTTAATGCGACCAGCGTGAGACCGTCAGGAAAGTTAGCACCATGCAACTTAGATTAGCTATCGCGTGCAATAATGACAGCTAGTGGCTAACAAATTGTCGTAATTAGCTAGCAACCTGTAACGTTAGCTGGTCAGATTACATAACGAGATCCCCGCCATGCACAGAAAAATCCATTTGTGTATGTAGCAAGACGTCCTTGTTAACATACCTCCACCAAAGCCTCCAGCTTGCCTTCGAACGTGAAGTCGATCAGGTCAGGCTTCAAACACAACCCATAGTTGACGGGGTAAACGTCAGTAGGTAACCGTACGAAGGGCCTCCTTTCGGGCATGGTTCCTATATTTTGGTTGCCTGCGCTAACGAAGACGGTGCTGTGTGTAATGCTGGCTATCACTCTGAGTTTTATTAACACGGATCTAGCTAAAACGGGCCTAGACAGTGAAGACTGACAGCAAGTAGTGACTCTGTGCCAATGACAACGGAACCGTACGGCCCAGGAGCAACAACATCAACTGAAGCCCTCTCAGCAGCACTCCCAGTTACAGCTCTCTACTCTCACACAGCCCAAACAACTCCACTTACCCGACCTACAGCCCCGTGACGTCATCTCGTTTCAACGTACGTACCGAACCTGCGTGTGGCCATGCTATCAAAAACAGTTACTGTACTACACATCCCACACTACACAAACAGTAACATTATCTTGGCTGAGTGTCATGTCTTGCCATGCCAATAAGATCTTTGAAAGGCCGAAGGACAAAGTCCTACAGACACTCATTAAATCAGTCACAAATAACATGATCGTATACGATAGCATGTAGCTAATGTGGGGAAGTGTGCAGTAGCTTTTTACGTTTTTCATGTTTTTGTTTGTTTTCTGTCTCAGTAAAATAATTCAAAGGACGTTTTTTTCAGCAACATAATTAATTCTCTGATATGTGTTGTAGAATCTGCTGTCTAAGTCATATAAGTGTTTTTAACACTGGTATGCATCAGTCAGATTTCAGCACATGGATTTTACATGCACAACACACAATACACCTTTAGAAAATTAAAACTTTTTAATTAAACAGGTTGGTCCACAAAAAAAGCCTAGCTGTCAGACAGACATGATTTAAACCAAAAACATCAAATCTGTGAGGTTCCATACATCTCAGATGTTCACGTGTATGAACACATGACAAAGGATTTATCCATGTTTTTCTCAACTTTTAAGTCAGTTATTAATCTGGTAAGTTATTTGGCTTTGGAAACACAACTTTACTTTCTCAGATCTTGTCTTGATACTTTGTTCTCTTGTCAATGACTGGCAATAAGTCAGCTGATGATGTCAAAATCCCTGTCAAGCTAGCTGCTTTATTTGATTTTTACACTGTTCCATATTTCGTTTTCAATAAATTCTTGTGCACATTGACTGATTATTACTATATGGGATTCCAAGTGATTTTTCTTGAAGGCATGGACACGCAGTTAGTGGGGTTAGGTTTATTGGTGATTCTAAATTGCCCATAGGTGCTAATGTGAGTGTGAATGGTTGTCTGTTTTCTCTGTGTTAGCCCTGCGACAGGCTGTATAGGGTGCACCCTGCCTCTCGCCCTATGACAGCTGAAATAGGCTCCAGCTTCCTGTCACAGCGTGACAGTTTTGTTTTTGTTTTTTTTATCAGAATGGCAGGCTGTTACAAGTTGTAGTATGTAAAACTCATCACAGCAAGTGAAAGTTGTGCAGTATGTACATCTTTCTCAGTATTAGGATAATTATTGTCCTGCTTTCAGAAACCAAAGTGAGCTGTTTAATGCGCTGCACGTATCCAAGATATTTGTGTGCATGTATGTACAAAGTACCCTACCGTTGCTCAAAACCGTTTATGATAGTAACATTTTATTTTGAAATAAACAACCGGAAGCCTTTGTCGAACATTTTGGCAAGATGGCGATGCCCATGAGGAGGGCATTGGGGGCCCTTCGCAGAACGACATGTAGCAGTTTAAAGGTACTATAAGGTGTACGAGCATGACGTTGTAGTATAGCATAGAGTCGATATGTAGAAGACGCAGTACGTTTGTTTTGTGTCATATAAAATGCATATAATCTTACTCTGGATAGCTTTGCTAATGTTAGCTAACAGCCGAGCTATGACATAGATGCAGGGGAACCTATTTCTGTCAGCTAAACTAATGCTTAATAAATGGTTGATCGACTGTAATATATTTTTAGTAATATATTTTTTAATGGTTGACTAATTACATGAAGTAATTTTAAAAAGACCTTTACCTGTACAGTTTCTCTCAGGGGGTGTTTATTTGAATTAAAGAGATATTGTATGCTCATTTAGCTGTTATCCAGAAGCATTGGATTTTCATTGTGCTAAACATTTGATGTTAAGATAACAGTAAATACAATTTCACAAACATTCAGTTTAATTTAAACTAAAATACATGGTATTCTGGCTCTATACATTTGTGAGTGAAGCAAAATATCAGAAACACCTGTCAGTGTAACAATCCACTCAGTATTCAACATAAAGCTTAATCGCTGTCATTTTCACTAAAAACTTAAACTGTTTTTGTTTTGTTTCTACTTTTACACTTTTACATGTAAAAGTAGAATTTAGGGGCAGTGAGTTTAGTGTAGTATGTTAAATTTGAAGGCACCTCTGATGGTTAAACATACATTTGTCCCCATCCTCTCAGAATGCTGTGATGTCTCTGGAAGTGCAACATCCCATCCCGCTTCTCCTGCCGGTTCGGACCAAGAAGCGGTACTTTATTCCTCCAGCAGTGGGAATGAAGGGGAAGAGCAAGGAAAAGCCAGAGGCCAAAGCCCGAGCAGCAGGCATCGTCTTCAGGCAACAGTACATTGAGAGGCCCATCAATATCGCCTGCACTGGTAAAACAGACCTTAAAATGTGCTGGCATGCATACAACAGGTTATTTCTGATGCTGATGCACCTTTTGATGGTTAGGTTTTTCATTTCTACCAGTATGATAGTGAATAATCCTGGATATTAGCACTCATCTCCTAAGAAACTCCTATACTCATCAAGTGAGCAAGTGTCATTTTCGTACATATAAACATCGTAGTGTGAACTTCATAAAAATCATAAATAAAAACTTATTCTTTTACCTAATTGAAGGACTCTGTCCTGAAAATAGATATCCTACACAACTGTAAACCTAAATTGAACCACTTAAAACAGATGACGCATACATATAACATTTAGCCCAGAAATTTCACATTGACTGCATAAAGGAGCAAATGTCATTACTTAAAACATTTTTGTAAAATAATTTAAATTTAAAAAATTCTGCTGAGGGCTACGATAACAGCAGTTGAATGTTATATAAGCTGTAGATACTACATGAAACTGGGATCAACAGCAGATGTTGTTAAAAATGTATCTGACATACTGAGATAACAGTTTAAAAAGACATACTGTATTTTTAATTCCCCGCCTTCTTCAGGCGCTGGAGTTCATATCATATAGAGCTGTTTTGTAGATAAGTATTCAATACTTTGACATGTATACATTTTTAATGAATCAAGTGTGGCCGGATCAGCGTGATCTTTGCACACAAGAAGTCTAGTCGTGATTGTAAGGAGAGTGTATAACTAGACATGGTAAGGCTACATTTTTATGGTACATTTCAGTAAATGCAATTTCTGTGAAAAAATATGAAAGTGGTACCTGAATGTTTCATTTGCCCATAACTAAGAAAAAAGAGGGATTACAAATACAAACTCAGGTAAGAGTTTTTTGCTAGCTTTTGTGAGGATCTGTTGCGAGCATAGACGGTATACAATGTGGATGTAGCTTGATGAGCATTTTTCCCATCACTATCTCGGTATCTTGAAAGCCGAGGTGAAGAGAGGGTTGAATCTGATGTGAAATCTCCTTTACTGACTTTTCAATCGCAAGTCTTTAGCTAGTGTCCGTATCCTGGATAAGCCTCCTTTCTGAAGCTTAGATTGAACAGAATTTATAGAAAGGACTTAATGTTTTGTTCAGTATTATGCAAAATCACCGACCGAACCCTTAAGCTTAGCAGGAACATGTTTACAGAGGTAGAAGCAGAGGTTCGTTTTCCCACAGCGTTGAATAGGATGGAGGTCACAGGTATCATACACTGTTGGTCTTTAGAAGTAAGGTACTTCTGTGTTGACTTCACTTTATACTGTCTGTGGTTATTAGCAAAAATAGAAAACCCACTGGTTTTGTGTTTAATATTAAATCCATTTCTTAGCCAGCAGTAGGTGCCGTTTTGTTTATTGAGGAATACATTTCCTTAATACGATGTCAGTGCCACGCAGAACCTCAAACAAAGGCTTTATGTTCTCTAAGTAGTATTTTATAGTGTTCTTGCTAAGTCACTTCCTGCTCAGACAGCAGTAGTGGGTTGGAAGGATTTATTTTGAAACCTTTCCCTGTTTGGAGGGTTCACACTTGCTGATCAGTGATGTCTGGTGTCGTTACCAGCGGGAATCTTCGACCCCTACATCCCCCCAGAGGGTGACGCTCGTCTTTCCACTCTGTCAAAAGATGGCCTGAAACAACGTACCGAGCAGATACGACAGAGTGCTGCCTCACAGCTGGCGTAAGATCATCCTCTCTGTGTCTTTGTTTTGTTTCTGTGCTGATACTTTTCTTTTCTGGATCTTTCTGGGAAGAGCTAAGTTTGGCATGGGTGAGAAAGATGGAACCTCTTTCTTATCTTTTCATCCTAGCTGTTTCATTGTATTAATTCACCTTCTTATAAGATAAGATATGATAAGATAAGATGATGCTTATTTGCCACATGCACAGTTATACACAGTACAATGTACAGTGAAATGTATTTTTATTTTGTACCTGCAGCCTTTAAGTAGTGAAAAAACAAAACAAAAACAGAAAAAATATATATATACATATAAGAATATAAACAAGTAATTCTCACCATACATTATACGCACTATAAATAGAGTAATATAATATAATAATTTACATTGTGCATTATGGCTCAGAACTGAGCAGATGGACGGCTTGTGGATAAAAACTCTTCTCCAGCCTTTCGGTCTTAGTCCTCAGGCAGCGGTAACGGCGGCCTGATGGGAGAAGGGAGAAGTGAGTGTGTCCGGGCTGGCTGGGCTGTTGTAGGATCTTCAGTCCTCAACCTTATGATGAACTAACTGGATTCTTTTTGATGTTGTTTCAGGATTCGTAAAATCAAAGAACACGACTCTACGTTTACGACGAAGGATTTTGCAGAGATAGCTCAAGAAATCTTTATTGAAGCTCACCACGCCCTGACACAGTAAGAAAATAAACCCGTCTCACTCTACGTAGTCAGCTGACAGCTCATCTCAGCCTCGCAGTCAGGGAGTGACTCTGTTTATTACTGTGGCACATTTGCTATAGAAGTGAGAGACACACTCAGGTTGCCTTCTGCTCTCATAATGAAACAGCCTTTATTGCCAATCTATAATATAAACTGGTTATCATTATAAGCCAAAGTACATTACAGTGTAATATGATAGTAGGAACATGTATTGTTGGGTCTTTACCTACAATACAAAGCGCCTTGAGGCAACTGTCTGTTGTGAATTGGCGCTGTATAAATAAAATTGATTTGATTTGAACTGATTTGATAGGCATGACGCATATTCACACTGATCAAATTAAATCTGCAGAGGCACAAATATACATTCACTAGACAGTTCATTAGGTACACCTCGCTGGAATTGAGTTGGACCCTTTTTGCCTCCAGAGCTGCTTTAATTCTTTGTGACACACATTTAACAAGGTGCTGGAAACATTCCTCAGAGATTTTGATCCATAGCATCACACAGCTGCTGCACTTCCATGATAAGGATCTCCTGCTCCACCACATACCAAAGGTGCTCTGTTGGATTGAGCTCTAGTGACTGACTAAGGGACCGAAAGCGTGCCAAGAAAATATCCCCTACCTCGTTGCACCACCACCGCCACCCTGGGCCAGTGATATATCCATGCATCCATGCGTTAATGTTGTTTATGCCAAATTCTGAGCTTGCCATCTGAATGTCATAGCAGAAATCAAGATTTGTTAGACCTGACATTTTTTTCCCCCAAATTTCCATTGCTTGGTGAGGCTGTATGACTTGTAGCCTCAGATTCTTGGCCAACAGGAGTTGCACTCAGTGTGGTCTTCTGTTACTACAGCAGATCTCCTTTGGGATTCAATGTACTATGTGTTGAGAGATGCTTCCCTGCATACCTTGGTTGAAAAACAGAATTCAAATTCAATTTAATAACCCACTGACATAAAGAAGATTGTTTTAGTTAATATTATCCAGTCATTGTAAAAAAAAAATAAAGGTAAAGTGCAAATTAATTTTGATTTATGAAGATTTTTTTGCCATGAGAAGCTCCATTTGCTAGATTTTATTCTTTTGCAACAACACATTTACTCAGTGAGGATCTTTTTTTTTTTTGATGAAACTATTTACCAGCTGTATCTGGAGAAGATGTAGAGTCGGATGTAAAGCAACATGCCATGAAAAATCTTTTGTTTAGGTTCAGATTTAAAGAGGCAGTTTAACGGCTTTTGTCTGAATTTCAGGTTTAACAAGCAGAAACTCCACTCCCTGGTGACTGAAAGGTGTTATCCGGTAAGTTGTGAAATCCTGGAGACAATATTCTTTATTCTGTCCCTCATTTTTTTTTACTCAACCAGTTGTTCCCTTGAATTTTTTTTAGGAGATGACGAGGGGTAACCGATACAAGACAATCAGCTGGAGGTTTGTGGAGTCCCTGGAGCCTCCCAGAGTGGTCCATGCCCGCTGTCCCGACATGGTCTCCAAAGGCAACCTGTATGGCCAGGTGACAGTCCGCATGCACTCCAAACAGGTACGACTAATGTATTACTGGACTGTTACCAACCAAAAATCAAAGCATAATGTGTTTTCATGTTTCTGTTGGATTGATACAGCTAGTGTCCAGAACATTTTAGAGCAAGAACGTTTAGTCTTTAGGTTGAGATGTGATTGTGAAATAGGCTAGCTGGAGTGTCCCTGCTGCCTGTGTAAACAAACCCATCCGTAGTAGATGAGATGATAGTGCTTCACTCACTGAAAGTGTGCCTTTGTCCAAAGGAGATGAATTACTTCTGAGGTGCCGTTAACCTCAGCTCTGTGAGTACTGGCAAAACACAAATGGCCAATATATTTAATCTAATTGCATTTGAAACAGTTTATTAACTTCACTACTCTGGTCTACTAATGCTTTAATATGTACTCGCCTTTTATCCTCGATAGAAGACGATATTGTTGTCATACTGTTTGTTTGTCCGTGACGTTTTTACCTTTCCAGTCCAAATCCACCAGGAACTGAGCCATGAAATCTGGCATATGGTTCTTTATTTTTGTGCAACACAATATTCATACTCCACAAAGTGCTATGAACTGTTCGGTGTACGTTTTCATATTTCCTTCTGCTCTTTGGTACATGGTCATAATACCGGCATGTCTCATGTAAATCACTCTGTATTGGCTTGTTGAAAGATGACAGGTTTGGTTTTATTCCAGAGGCTATTCACACAGTTTAGACTCAGCATGTCTCATTTGTAGGTTTCAATGTTGTTGGTCAACAATTGAATGGCCATTACTCCTTCTATAATTTAGCTCTTAGTTTGGCTGTTTGCTTTAATATTCCCCTTGTGGGACAAATGCAATATTTTCAACTGGGCTGACCTAAAGCCAGGAGCCCTGTAGCAAGTTTTTAGAGTTGCTGAGTTCTGTGTTTCACACAGTTATTGCAGAAGCGATGTAAAATAAAATCCATGGGCAGTTTCAGGTTTGTGCTCAGGATTTAGGCGGCTGAATTAACCTCCGTTTATGTGCTCAGACTCTGGCCATCTATGACCGCTTCGGGAGGCTGATGCTAGGAAGCGAGGAGCAGCCAAAGGACGTATTGGAGTACCTGGTCATAGAAAGACACCTCATCAACCCCTATGGCCAGTGGCGGTTACACGGAAAAATAGTGCCATCTTGGGCTCCTGCCAAGGACCCAGTTATTAAGGTGAGCCTCTACTCTACACTGCTAGCTTTTAGTAAGAGAGAGGAAGAGGTCCAAGGCTCTCTCCCTGTCAAATGGTAATTAGAAAACCTTTATTAACTGGTCTGTTCATACTTCACTTTAATGGGCACATGAACAAGGCTGTCAAAACATGTTAGCTGTTGCAAGCTCTTCTTTATTTTTCTTCTTTATTTTTCGTGTAAATATAATAATACTTTTGCATGTCCATTCTAAATAGCCTTCCGCCTTTTTCATTAAAAAAAAAGTTTTGTTTGACCTCTGTCTAAATTCCACTCCAGACTTCTTTCATGAGACTGTCTGGACTTCTCAGGGTCTTATATTCTGCATTTTTAATCTCCATGCACTTCATTGACAGTGTTTCCATGAGCCTGAGAGGCCTTGAAAGAATACACTGCTGTCCACAGTTCATGTCACACTGTGATATAGAGCACCAAGGGAGCACTTCAGTTCAATTTGAGCTCTTCTTTTCTAGCTGCCACAGCAGACCAAACCTTCCTAACGTTTGCAAATCCTGCCTCCTCGCCGGTAAAAAACTTTGACCCGGCACAAAAATTCCAATTCTGATCGCCGAGACGTTAAAACTATTAAAGGTGCATGTGTGGCTTGTGCAACTCTCACTTACACTTATACAATCTGAAAAAAAAAAGGCAGTCAGCTTTACCTAAAGCTTATTTAAGTCAAAACTAAAAGACAATCTTATTTTGTATGCCAAATATAATTTGTGAATTAAAAATGAAATTTCTGCATTAAGTTGAATCTGCTATAAGTTGCTTCCATGCAAATGTGTCAGTGAGATTCAGTAAATGAAAAACAAAGCAGGAGCAGGAGACTGAAATAGGAGATGACTTGCATTAAACGCATCACTGCCGAGAGCCGAGAGTGTAATCACCTTAAACGTGTGAGTCAGCCCCTGCTGTGTCTCACATATTCATGGCAGATGGAGCTGTAATGTTGCCTGGAAGGTGTTTAGTTTTTTTCCCCCCTCTTCCATCAACATCAGAGGTCTGCAAAAAGCATTAGTCATACTGTCAAAAAAATATGAAGGTGGTATACTCAACAGCTCATACTTTTATCTATCGATGATATATGATGGAGTCAGCTGTGAACAAGTAGAGCGTGTTGTCTCTTACTCAGTGTTTAGACCAAGAAAGCAAAGGAAATGTATGTCACCTGTAATGGACTGAATATGCCTCAAGTGGCGTATCAGAATCTGTGCTTCCGTCTGTATATACTTCTTTTCCCGACGTTCAGGCTAAAATTGGAACAAGTTGCTTTAAATCCCAGTTAGTGATGTGCACGACTGCTCGACTGGTGGCTGTTGTGACGTTGTCCTTTAGGCAGTCCTCAAATTTAACTTGATATCTGAGTGTTTCTCAGTTTTAGACTAGTCAGTTAGTCTAAGAAATAGACTAAGAAATGAGATCCCAGTGACCTTTCATTCTAATACCAATTCTCTAATGAATTCTTATTTTAATACTCAGTCGTTGACTGAGATATTTATCATTTCTCAGTCGGCGGCAGGTACCTTAAAATGTGTTTCTAGGTTTGATCACTCAGGCTACTATGTCCTCAGTTTTAAGAAAATTGGGTAAAGATTTTTTTCTGTTAATCTCAAGTTTGCTGGAGTGAACATTAAGAGTACACTATACTAAACAACCTTTCTGCTGTTTTGAATGTTGGTCTAGAAGGTTGATTGCTATTGGAGCAAAATTTGCTTACATGTTCTGTGGAAATCATTGAGAGAGCTTTTCTGTGTGTGTTATTTAAATAAAATTCCACTTTATTTTCCTAAATGT
>VUQK01010346.1:49163-63771 GCA_015106715.1 Bujurquina vittata | reverse complement strand
ATAATTTTTTTGTGCAAACAATTTTCAGTACACTCATTAAAAAAAACACAAACATTGCTTACAAAACTAGAGCAGTCCATTGACAAAAAACCTGGAGCCATGTTTAACATTAAAATCACAATATTACACTGTAGCAGCAGAGGTGCTGATGATAACCACCACTGAATTTCAAAGATTATTTGCTTGCATGAACATATAGCTTAATTGCATCTTAACTGAAAACTGCTGACATATGAAGTCCAGAATCTTCCCATGTTTTTCTATTTTTAAAAAAAACTTGGAATCTGGTTCAAATTTATGAGCACTGATTTAGAGCTTAAAGTAATATTCACTAATGTGATACACTGAAATGTCAAGCACAGTCTCAGTGTGATGAAGTGATTAGCTCATAATGAAAGCTAATAATCATAAGATCTGTATTTAAAGAAAAATATTTCTTTTTTTAAAGATTTCATGTTGAAGGAATTTTTAAAGCATCCCATCTCTTAAGTGGTCATTCCTTTAGTGATCAATGAATATGTGAGTATTCCTGTGTTGCAAATCACTTGCGTTTTTGGCTTTAAATAGTAATTTGTGCATAAAAACATAATTTAGTAGCCATTATTCTTTCATGTCTTTACTCGACACAGAGAAGGCTTGAAAAAGTAGCTACTCGCTCAACGACAAGGAAAACAGGATCATTTTCCCTGAAAGCTTTTTCACTACATCATGATTTCTGGGATGTAGTTTTAAGTAGTAGTTTGTGCATAGAGAAAGTAATCAGCCTAATCAACAAATGGGTTAAGAGACTAGTTCTGTTAGCTGCAGTGTTTTAAAAAGGTGACTGAAATTACCATATATTTTTTATTTAAATTTCACAGTGTTTATAATGATTCTTCCACTTTTAGTCTAACTGGTTTCCAGACCACACGTTCAGATGTAAAAGAATCATGCAGGTTTTGATACACGTTAAAGGGTAGAGTTTTGAGGGTATTCATGGGGTCTTATGGATTAACGTGTTTCAATTAAGGGGACCTGTTGAACTTATGAGATTACCACAGTAAGGGATATCCCCGCTCAGTTACATCAAATAGAGAGCACAGCAGAGCAAAACTGTTTGAAACCAAGCTTTTGGCTCACAGGGATAATTTGCATTCATTCATAATTTGCAGTCATTAAAAACTTTGTGCTTAAATATGAGCAACTACCACTGTGACACTGGATGTGTGTGTATATAGTCAATTAATCAAAAAGGTATGCATAGTTTTATCAATACTTTTTGAAATGTAACTGCATGCCCACTGTATTCCTGCTTGGCATTTTATACTTTAATTTACATTCTTTATTGAAAATTGAGTCATATGGTGTATGTTCATATTAGGCAGGAATATTCCAAAGTGTCTTATCTGAGAGTGCTGTCAGCCATCAACGAACTCTAATCTCATGGCAAAATTGTTCGTTTTCAGTTAAAGAAGCACAAAAACACAAAACCCTTTTAATTTAATATGTCAGATAGAAACAGGAAGGAAGGGCGCTTCATCTAACTGTGTTAGATGCCCTTCTTTCACTGAACAAATGTCTTTTTGCATTTCATTTAATGGGGTACATAAATCTTCTGTATATGCATTAGTAAAAAATAAATGTATTTTCAGGCAGGCTTGCACAACCTCTAGTGTCCAGCTTCTGGCCTTCCAGGTTCTTGGACAT
Organism: Bujurquina vittata; assembly: GCA_015106715.1. NCBI lineage: Eukaryota > Metazoa > Chordata > Actinopteri > Cichliformes > Cichlidae > Bujurquina > Bujurquina vittata. The sequence goes on along the minus strand of VUQK01010346.1, from coordinate 62,085 downwards.
GTCAGCATGCCCCACCCCAGTTGGTTGGCAAACTTGAAGTAGTTCAGTTTAGTCTTTAACATTTAATAATCTGTCAGAAAGGAAATTTGCCTTTGCCAGCTGCAGGGAAGCTCTTCTTTAGCTGAGCCTGTAATCCTGGAGTAGCTAGGGAAGTATAAGGTTACAGGTCAGGTGGAAATACAAGAGCCTCAGCAGCACACTCTGCATCGTCCTCTTCATCTTCCTCTGGAATATTCTCAGGCTCCCATGTAAAGACATCTGATGCATTGTCTGTGAATGAGCCAGATGTGCTCCTTACCATCTCCCAAGGGCACAGCGCATCTCGCCGGCCCAGAGCTAAATTTGCTTTAGACTCATCTGTTTGCTCAGGGCTCATGTCTGCTGGAGTCTCTTCTACACTAAGGCGGTGCTGACTTTCTATGACATCCTTGTCACTGTTGGGAATATCATTTTTGTCTGCTCCATTGCTATTTTGCTTTTTGGCTGTTTCATCTGTCTCCCACGGACAAACATCTGTCCAAGTGCTGTCTTCTTTTTGGAGAGTTTTTGGCTCTTCTGTCTCCCACGGACAAACGTCTGTCCGAGTGCTGTCTTGTTTTTGGAGAGTTTTTGGCTCCTCTGTCTCCCACGGACAAACGTCTGTCCGAGTGCTGTCTTGTTTTTGGAGAGTTTTTGGCTCCTCTGTCTCCCACGGACAAACGTCTGTCCGAGTGCTGTCTTGTTTTTGGAGAGTTTTTGGTTCTTCTGTCTCCCACGGACAAACATTTGCCCGAGTGCTATCTTGCTTTTCCAAAACTTTTGGTGTTTCTGTTTTGATTGGAGAAACATGTTCCTCAGAAATCCCCTTTTTTTCTAGTTTATCTGATGCATTTGATACTTCAGTTTTGACCATCCCTGTTTCCTCTGTCTCCAAAGGACAAACTCGAGCAGTGTCTTGCCTTACATGGATCTCTGATGTTTTGGGGATCTCTGGCTTTCTTGATTCTGGTTCCTCTGTTTCCCATGGACAAACCTCTGCTGGTCTTTTAAGTTCTTGTGACATTGTTTTGGTAGCTGCAGCTTTTTCAGGTATTACTGTTTCCCAGGGGCATACATTAACTCTTGTGCTGTCTTTCCCATCAGAAACAGATCCCTCGCTTTTGAAAGGTACTTCAGAACATACTGAGTCTTCTGGATTGTCTTGTTCACTTTCCCAGGGACAAATATGTACTTTGATTGTCATTTGCGGATTTGAGTCTGTATTTGTTGGCTCTGTGTTACTGTCTTCCCATGGGCAAATATCTTCTTTAATTGTTGGGGGATCAGGGAAATCCCATGGACAACTTGCTGCTGTTTTGTTCATCTGTTTACCCCAGTTCATGGCAGGTGATATAGCATGGTATTGTTGCTCATTATTTAAAATTTCTTTTGATGCACCAGGATAGATGGCAGCTTTCATGACCTCTCGTTGAAGGGGCACTGTCAGTGTTCCCCTGTTTTCCAAAGGATTTAAGTTTTCATATACACCTTCAGCCTTGTCTTGCACATCCCATGGACAAACATTAGCATATTCATTATCTTGTCTTACTGAAGGCTGGGGAGTTTCTGCAGTCTCCCAGGGACATATCTCCAATACACCTTTTAAAGGTTGCTGTGCCTGTGAATCTTTAGAAATAACAGTTTGAGAAACAACTGGAATATCCTGCGATTCAGAAGGACGCACTTCACCATGACCACTTTCTTGTCTTCTCACCTTCCCTTGCTCTTGAGATTCCCATGGACATACATTAGAACGTTCCGATACCTGTGATTCCCAAGGGCAGATATCTGCTTTAATGCTCTGCTGCTTTTTTGGACCCTCTCCTTGCTGTAAAGCACTAGCCCCATCCCATGAACATACATCTGCGTGAGAAACATTACGGGTTGGTGTTATTCGGTAACTACCTCTTCTGTGAGTTGAAGGAGTTCTGGAGCTGCTGGCTGTCTCCCAAGAACTTATACTACGTTTACTGCTCTGCCTCGATAAAAGCAAGTTTTCATACGTGCCATCTTTGTGCATATCATCTGAATCACATGGATGGATGGAAGATTTTACAATGACGAGCCTTCGTGGGCTTCTGTCAGAGGAATCACAGGAAGACAGTCTGACTGCATTCTGCTTCACAAGACATGGTTTTCCATCTGCTGCTGTTGTATTTCTTTTCTGCAGTAATCTCTTTTCAATGCTGGGATGTCTTGATGTTCCTGACCTTGGTGTTGAAGCACTTTCCTGGCTTTTTTGTGAAATAGAATCCTCTCTATTTAAACTTCCATCCTTACTGGACCTGCTAGCTGCATCCATGGATCCCATAAATGTTTTCACGGTGAGCCACTTAGCGGTGGCGGTGGTGCGGAAGGAGAAAACACGCTGTTCCTTTGCCACTTTTGGTCTTGGAGAACCAGGAGCACTTGTAGACACTGGAGAGTTGGGGGACTCAGTTTCACCTTGTAGTCCTTTGTCCACAGAAGTCTTCTTTTCTACAGGTGGTAAATGGTCCCAGGGACAGATAAGTGCGAGTGGAGATGTTGGCCTTTTTTCTTCACCATCCTCAGAGTTTGCATATGTGACATGCTTCTGGTTTTTGTCACTTGACTGTTCTGGCTCCACCTCCCAAGGACAGACTTCAGCCTTGTCAAATGACTCTGATTTGAGAGCACTCCTGGTCTGGTCACTTATAGAAAGGCTTGGCCTTGACCTTACTGTATTGGCTCTGTTAACCTTGGGTATGTTCTCCATAGAATGGCTGCTAGATGAGGTTAGGCTCCAAGATTTGTGAAGTCTGTTGTGATCAGGATGCAAGAGATTTGTATCAATTGTCAGATTCTGGGCACTGGCTGACTTACAAACTCCTGGTGGTATATCCAAGGAGTCTGTCTCGGATCGCTGCGAGGATCTCTTTACAGTATTGGTCCTTAATGTGGAGGTGTACAAGGAAGAGTCTCTTTCTCTGACATAGTGATGATCGCTTTGGGATTTACGCATGGATGGTGAGGGTGATGGGGTTGCTGACTTCACTGACTTCATTGAACTTCTGTAACTGATACTGATGGTTTCTGTGGACCTTCTAAAAGAGTCAGAATGATTCCCACTTCTACTGCGGAAGGATCCATCTTTCTCCTCACGGCTACACTGCCGGCTCATCGTTTCTGGTATTTCTGCGATGCGTTTTATAAGGGATCTCCCCAGTGCACATCGAGAACTTCGCTTTTTTGGCAGATGAGGGTTGTTTGCAGCCATCTTCTTAGTCTTGTGGACTTCTAACTGGGCATATAACTTCTTCAGTTCATCCTGATGCATATAAAGAAGGAAGGGAATTGATGATGGGACAGAGGTTGAAATGATTGAGGAGAGGAACAGATAAGGATTGTCAGAGGACAGGTACAGTGTAAGAAGAGCACAGTTTAGGATTTTATAAAAGGATTAAAGGGTGGAGAAAGGTCATACAATATATTCAGTCTGCAGCTGACTGTATTTACTGCTATGTTAATATTCCATTTATAATATGTTTAACACTTTTTTTTATTGAGTCTGGAGGTAAACATAGTTAAAATTAAGGTATAATTATTTTTCCTTGTTTAAATGTGACTGTTGGAATTTCTTCCATATTGTGTACATTACGTCCTAGTGCAAAGTGATAACATCGTTGTGTGGAGCCAGAAGTGTTTACCCGAAAGTCATCAGGGTCCACACTGTGCTCACTCCATGCAGAGTGAAAACTGCTGTTGAGGTAGGAGCCAGAGCGCCGCAGGTCAACTTCATCTTCATACACTTCTGCTGCAATCTCTTCTCTCCCAGGTTTGGACACATAAAGGAACTGTAGAACACACAAGCACATGTAAGATTATTGTGTTTGACTAGGTACAATCAATAAGTAATAATTCCACATACAAAGAAGTCTTAAACCTAGTTTAACCAGAAGCACTGGTTGGAACTCTGAGTAAAGATCAGGTGGACGATAGACAATAACAAAAAAAAACAGGTTTTTGAATTTCCCAATTAGGGTGGACAACACTTAGAGTCAGGCTTTCAAAATAACTAAAACTGTCTGGGTCTTTGATTAATTACTAAGCTGGAGTGGAAGATTGTTGTTACTCCTCCTCGACCTGTGCTTCCAGCATTCTCACAGTGTGACTCAGGAGTGTTGATTCATTTAAACTAACATATTCATCCTGCTGTAACTAGGCTTTTATAAGGCAGAATAGATTAATATGTTGATCAATTATTAAATCATTAACTTACAGGGCCTTAAAAGAGAGAGACCTACTGTTTATTAATCCACATTTAACTGTTTTATTATTTGGTGCTGTTCAGGAAGCTATATTGTCCTTTCATTTAGAATTTTTATGCATAAGTTGGGTTTTTTTTGCTAGTTTTTAGTTTGTTTTTTGGTGGTCTGGGAGCAGGCACCATCTCTATGGGGAAGCTGCAGAGAGGCGTGTAAGATTGCAACTCCGCTTCCTGGTCTCAACCCTGGGTACTCAGTTTTTAGGAGGGTTAATAAATTTAGCCAGATTTCTAGATATGAGAGCTGCTCCATCCAAAACGGGATGGACACTGTCTCTCCTGACAAGACCAGGTTTTCCCCAGAAACTTTCCCAATTATCTATAATGCCCACATCATTTATGGTATGTAAGTAGCATGTAGCAAATATGTGCAACACTGGCTGGCTTCAAAGTAGAACCAGTCTGTGCTGCGTCAGTAGTGATCATCATTAGCATCATATAGAGTCACATATTTAGGATAAAGTTGATTTACAGTAGTGAATGGTAAAATAATTGTGGAGCATTTTTGTCATTACCATAATAGTCCTAGAAAAGCCAATGAATTGAGATATTGTTTAGAATTTAAGGAGGTAATAATAATTTTAAAATAATGCATGTGACATGGTAGTTATCCTGAATGACAAATGAGAACATTTGTTAGAAACACTAACAAATTCTGTAGTTTGACAGGAAGGTGGGTTAGTTTTCACTACTGGTGAAAACATATTGATGTAATTTACACACAAATGTAATTTAAATAAACCCAAATGAGGGCCAATAATTGCAAACAATAGTGATGATCATGAGATTATTCACATGATGGGCAGCTATGGCTCAGAAGGTACAGCCGGTCGTCTAGCTACTCCAGTCTGCATGCCAAAGTATCCTTGGGCAAGATACTGAACCCTGAGTTGCCCCCCGATGCATCCATCAAAGTGTGAGTGCGTGTGCGAATGTTAGACAAGGTGCTTAGGTATTTAAAAAAAAAAAAGTGCTTGTATGAATGTGTGTGTGATTGGATGAATGAGGCTTGAAGTAAAAAGTGCTTTGAGTGCACTAAAAAAGTACCAGCTTATTTACCATGACCTCTTTTTCTATTCTGACTGTATAATTAGTTTACTTTGGCACTATGACATATAAATGCAGAATACCTTGGGAACAAAGAGCAGGGCGAGTGTAACAGTGATGGTGACATGGGTGTGTACGAAGGAGAGCAGCAGCATCCAATCAGGATGGAGAGAAGGAAAGGTGAATCTGAGGGAGGCAGAAAATATACAATCATCACGTTAGTGTGTGCTGCCTCTGTACTTTGTACACAAATAGGTATAGTGTTGAGGATTTGACTTTTCAGACACATCGACCTCGGTAGTCTTGATTGCTGTTTACCGAAACAGGTGGAACAGAGAAGAGAGAAGCAGCTCGTTGTGGATAGCGATGCCCATGTAGCGAGGTTCATGGAAAGCTGAGGGCACCGGCCTGACAGCGGTCCACAGGGAGCTCCCCCAGCACAGGAACAAAAGCTCAGCTGTGGCAGAATAAATCATAATCCCTTCAGGAAGTTCAGGAATAAATAGTACACATGTCTTGAGGTGTTTTATGCTGTAAGCTAAAGACACCAATACTGATGACATGCTAAATACTGTGAAACTGCAAGGAAGTCTTATTGCAGTTGGTATCAGTAAGGAATTTATTTTTTAAAGTAAATTCTTCTTTTATACCATAAAGCTGTACAATTTAGTTTAATGGTCAGCTACAACTATGACTCATCCCTTTTGCTTTTTAACTCCAAATGAATTTGTCTGGATAATGTTAGTGGATTTCCCAAATGTCACAATGCTGCCTTTTCCTCTGCCTTCTGCTTACCTCATCCAGGTGGAGGGAGGATATGTTTTCACCCTGTGAGTTTGTTTGTCTGTCTTAGTGTTGGCAAAATATCTCAAAAGGTTTTTAACCAAAATTGATGCTTTGTGGAAAGATTCCTCAGGGGCCAACGAAAATAAGATTTAATTTTCAAGGTCAAAGTTCAAGGTCACTAACATTTTTCAGAAATTAAAAAAAAAATTGTTATGCCTTATCATTGTCGAAATTTTAGAATTCATATCTCTGAATTCTTCATCTATCATGAAGAAATTTGGTACTCAGGTATAAACAATTGCTTCTGATAATTCATTGTCTTTTTCTATTTTAAATTAAAATACAATAACACAAAGTGACCCACAAACCCTACACAAAAATCACATACACATTTACAATTCATATTTGGGCAATTTCTTTATCTGTTCATGTGGATCTGATTTTTAAATAAAAATCTAAAATAATGTTTTATAGTTTTTTTAAAAAAGCCAATACAATTAATTTCTAGTCTTTGTGATTTGGCGTTATCTATTGCAGAGTAGTATCAGAAACCAAAGTATGAGGAAAATGAGTTGATTGTGTGTTTTGAAGAGGCTCAATTACACTCATTTCCAACTCCACATATTCATCCTTGGACTTTGCTAATGTAGCTTTGCATGATTTACAGTTCAATATAAGCCTTAGCCCTGTTACACTGGCCCTTGGTACAGCCCCTCAGTTTATTGTCTTTGCGAAATCAATCTAGCTGCTGTTCCATCCATCCAGTAAAAAGTGCACCCTCTCCAAATTCCAAAGTAAATTGTCTGGTTCTCAGCAGGTCTTAAAATTAGGCAACTAAAACCCCAGATGACCAAGAACACATGAACACCATTACACCATGTCTTTATTTAGCATAAACAATGCAAATGCAGAAACAATATGTGAAAAACTAAGGAGTTAAGAATATAAGTAGCAGCCAGGTGCTGCTAATCAAATGCACTTGATTAACTGATCATCAGCAAATGTGAGCACCTCTGTGAAAGCAGAAGTCTGGACAGTTTGCTGGCCTGGAGCATTCTGATGTGTCAACACACAAGGCGGATAGACATAAGCACTGAATTTAATTGTTGCTGCCAGACCATTTCCAAACAATTTGAAATCCATCATTCTACAGTGAGAAAGATTATTCACAAGTGGAAAACATTCAAGACAGCTGTCGATCTTCACAGGCATGGACATCCCAGCAAAATCACCCCGAGGTCAGACCATGCAATGCTCAGAGAGACTACGAAACCCCCAAGAGCTACTTTTAGACTATACAGGCCTCAGGTAGCATATTAAATGTTAAAGTTAGTGACAGTACAGTAAGAAAAAGGCTAAACAAGTATGGCTTGTTTGAAAATGGAGATACCTCTTCACTCTAACGAGAACATGACAACATGGCTGAGGTTTGCAAAGCTGCATCTGAACAAACTACAAGACTTCTACCACAATGTCTTTGACAGACAAGACCTGAGTGGAGAGGTTTGGCTATAATGCACAGCAGCACATTTGGTCAAAACCAAACACAGAATTTCAGCACAAACACCTCATACCACTTATCTTCATGGTGGTGAAGGGTGATAATTTGCAGTCACTGAGTTGACTATGAACTCCACTATAGTATTCTAGAGTCAGGTGGTCAGCTAAAGCTTGACCAAGCAGGTTATGTAACAGGAGACAATGATCCCAAGCACAGCAGCAAATCTACAACAGTATGGCTGAAAAGGTGCTTCAATGACCCAAAGTCTGGACCTCAACCTGATTGAAATGCTGTGGTGGGACATTAAAAGAGCTCGGTATAAACGAATGCCTGCAAACCATAAAGAACTGAAGCAATCCCAATGGGGGATTCTATGTATGTTTAATAATATTATGACACTTTTTTCACATGCTCTTTGTCTGCTGCTACTCACCCACAGCCATCATGTAGTCCCAGCGGTCCAGGTAACACAAGTTGAAGCCCTGTCCGTCCGGTGTGTTGGTTGTGACGAATACTGGAATATTCCTGTCACGATTCTGCAGGATACCCACTGTCCATGCACACAGGAACCAGCTGACTGTCATCAGCATCACTCCCAGAATCCTCAGCAAGTGGAGGCTGGACATGTAGGGCATTCTCTGGGCCGTACGTGACAGGAACACTTTCAGCACTCTGTGCAGAGGCAAGAGTCTGTGTTTGAGTCCTAAAGACTAGCTAATGCAACTTTGCTGTAGTAAACAATAAAGTCAGTCATTGTGTCATTTAAATGTGAAATATCCAGAGAGATGTCTTTGTCTGAGGGAGATCTTTGATCAAGGTATTAGTTTGGGATTATTTCAAGTGAGATCAGACACTTAATATATATAGAAGTATGTGACATGTTCCCCAAGATATCTGGGGATGACCTAAAGCTGTGGATCAGTGGTTTACACACACTCATCATGGGCATGAAGGTGATGGCAATATTTGACTCAGGTGTGTTGGATCAGGGACACATCTAAAACCTGCAGGACACCGGACCTCAAGGCCTGGATTTGAGGATCCCTGAGCTAGAGTTTAGTCTCAACCAAAGGGCGGAGTTTCTTGATGTGTCCTCCCATACCTGTAGACAGTTGTATCATCAGGCTATAAGTCTAAGAACGACAGGTCGATGCCAGGCGCTTCGTGTTGCTATGCCGCTGGCCCCAGAGCCTTGTTTTGAATCTTCTGGTTCAAGAATCAACTTACCCAAACTCTGGTGACAGCTCAAGCTGCTTTGCTTCTCCTCCTCTCCACCACCTGAACCTCTGGACATCAGTGACTCACACTCAGCCTGCCTGCCCGCTCTCCACTTGCTACAGTGAATACCCACCTGGCCTAGTACCCCTATCCATACTCCTCTTCTCATCAATGTAAGGCGTCATCAGTTTCAGTTTTCTCATCAACGAGCAATATCCACTTCCTGGACAACAAATTAACTCTCATTCTCTGCTGTGATCCCACTCGCAGTAAAGTTGTTCAGACTCCCCACTCACAGATCCTTGATCAGTCATTTTCTTTGCAATAAAGTTCTCTTAGTTAAAATCTGTGTCGGGTTGGCCTCGTGGGTCCAGCAGCCAAGCATTATGATATAACCTACCTGTAGATCTTCAGCGTAACTGTGCCGTAGACAATGGAGAAGCCGAGCATTCGCACCCAGCGGAGCAGGATGCACCTGAAGGTGCTTGGCCTGAAGTACATGATGAAGACCTGCAGAGATGGAGAGAAATGCTTACTAAAAAAAACAACTAAAGCTACAGTAATTGCAACAGGGTAACCAACAGTTTATATTGGTGTGCAGATAGTATTTCTCCACTATAAGATGGGACACTACAGCACTGTGGAAAAGTCTCAAGCTGCTCTTCATTTCTTTAAAATTTGTTTCCAAGGAGCCAGATTTTTTTTTTTAAGTGCTCTGGAGTGATAGTTCTCCTGGCTTTCAGAAGGTCCTTCAAATGTTTTCTTTGGTTGCTGGCTGCTTTTTCACCATTCACTTCAGTCCTTGTATCCATTTTCAGATGATTTTTTTTTGTCTACACATAAAATACAACTTTTAAATTGTACTTTTAAGCAATATGTTACTGTGGCAAAAACACAATTGTTCTTATTTCTTTAGTTGAATATATGCAAAATACCAAAGATAGCCCAATTTGACAGGCGGAAAAGTGTTTTTTGTTGCACCAACAAGGTGATTCCCAAAGACCTACATGCCAAAAACGTGGCATATCTTGGCATAGTGTGCAGTGTGTCTTTAAAAATTGTGAAAAAACTGGACAAGTGGAGGGCAAAAGAAGAAGTGGCAGGTATAAAAAAAAAAATGCCACAGATTAACAGAATCTGAAAGTCATGTCCTAAAGAGACATGAGACAGGAAAATGCATCTGACCCTTCAGCTGATCATCTACTGTTCAGCGAAGCCTCATCAGAACAGGGAGACATTATGCCAGATTACACAAGAACTTGACTGAAAATCAGTGGCAACGGGTCTTAAGGAATAATGGCTCCAAATTTGACATTTTTGGTTCAAATCATCGTCAGTATGTATGGAGGAAGTATGGAAGAAGAGAGGTGCAACAGTGAGTGTCTGCATCCATCTGTAAAATGTGGCTGGAATTATGAATGCAAAAAAAGCACCATCAGATTTTGAGCCACTGTACAATATCATATGGAAAGAGCCGGATCATTGTAATTTTCCAACATGATGATCACAACCACACTGCCATTGCAGTAAAAGCATGCTTGGATAGACAAAGTACACAATGGAACACTATCAGTCATGGACTGACCTTCTCAGAGTCGGGACCTCAATATTATTGAAGCAGTGTGGGATCATCTTGACTACATTAGTGCTACCTTTATCACTGGTACTTACATTACAGGCAGTAATAAATACATAAGTAGTACATTTGAGTGCTTTCTATCTTTCATTCGTGCACACATTCACACACTGGTGAACACATCGGAAGCAACTCGGGGTTCAGTATCTTTCCCAAGGATACTTTGGCATGGAGACTGGAGCAGCCAGGAATCAAATCACCAGCCTTCCAAATAGTAGATGATCCGCTCTACTTCCTGAGCCACAGCCACACAAATGATTGCTGAATTAGACGATTGTCTAAAATAAAATGTACTCGCAACTATTATAACTAGAAAGTTATAATAGTTATTGCACTTGCTGATAAATTGCAGTGTGATTGCTGAAAGCTGCAGCAGCTTGATCATAGCTGTTGCAGCAGATGTAGAACAAAGGATTCCATGTGTAGTGGTGAAAGACACAACAGATAGAACACACATACATACACAGACGTGTGTGTTACACCTGGAAATGTTGCCTTCATAGCGCTGTATGTTATAAACACACAGAAGTTGCGGCCTGTTTAAAAGACACATTTTGATTGTTTTCTGTGACATTCAGCAACAATTTCCCTGTTGCCTCACCATGTAAGAGCACATCGTGGCTGAAATCCAGGAATTAAAGCTCACTCTGCTCTGATGGTAGCATGAGCAAAATGGTGTCAGCCACTCAGGATAAGAGCATAAACTCAAGCTTATAACATGAATGCAAATATACATCACTGTGTTCAAACCACTCATACAGGATAAACTGCTCAGAGCGACAACTGAATCAAAGTCATGCCAGGAAGGTGGGTTTAATCAGCAGAAATGGCCGGCACTCAAACACAGATTGGGGTCTGCTGGAGCTGTGCAGCAAAAGGAAGTAATGTGATTGGTCAGTCCAAAGCTAGAGTGAGTAAGAGCAAAATCAAATCAATCAATCAACTCAGAGAACACAGATATTCTGATGCCTTCTAGATGCCACTGATCTCTAGATCGAATCCTCTCACGCAACTCAAATCCTTCTCAATAAAACAAATAAAATGAGTTAATCAATTTAAAAATAAAGTTGCAGTTATAATAAAGTTCCACTAATGTGTGTACAGGGAATACATCTTAATAAATATGCCTGTGGAGATGGTGGAGACCAAAAACAGAGCTCAGAGTTTGCCCGTGTCCAGAAGCACATTAAATAAATGACAATGCAGCATCATTCGTGATCTTCAAGAAGAAGTTCTGCTGCTGCCTCTTCTGTATGAGGCAGCTTTTGTAGATTTAAGTCAACAGTTGTTATTGCTTTCATTCCTTTAGAGTGGTTTAGATAATATTAAACTGTAATTACTAGGTACCAAAAAGGCAAACTGTAACGCTGAGACAGTCAAATCGATCCTGTTTTTATTTATTTATTTGCTGACATTCAAAAATCCTACTACATTAATGGGTTATGGTGGATTTCAAAAGAGGTTTGAGTATGTCGGTTGGATGGTCAACAGCCTTCCTTCCAGCAGGGGATTTGTTTGTAGATGAAACGGCAGCTCTTCCTCAGTGACACCCCACTGAGATGAGAGGCTGAACTCTGACTTTTCATCTGGGACTTTCAGAGCGACAGTCAGCTATGTGGGCTGCGGGTCACCTTTGAATTTATCCAAACAAAACTCTTACAACATGAACCCAAAACAGAGACAGGTTTTTGCTCATTTTCAGTCTGGCTCCCACCTCTTACATCACCACAGCTGGTTTATAGCTTTAATTTCATAATCGCGACATATCCTGCATCCCTGTACATTCTATTGTTTAATTCTTCTCCAATTTGAACACATAATCTACATTTACATTTTCTTGTGCTTAATGTTTTAATTGACATTTATGACATTTGCATTTATTATTGTTATTATTATTATTTAGTTTGAGCTTGCATGTGTATTTGGTGTGCATGCACGCTGGTACATGAATAAAGCTGAGTTGAATTCACTATATTTTATATTCACATTAACTTTTAAGCACTGTGTTATTTCCACCTCCATATTTTTGTTTTGGATCCTACTAGGGTAGCTTTGCATAAGTTGCAGTTCAAGGCAGGGTACACAGTTTTTGCTCATATGGATTGACTTTTGACTGTGAACTTTTGGAGCGTCTCCCACTCTAATAGCATATATGACGTGATAGCTCCACTTCATTGAGTATGTTTCACTGCATTTCACTATATGTTGTCTTGTTGCACTTCAGCCTCGATAAATCTTCAAAATGACTTCTTCCACTATATTATACTTAAAAAAAGAGACTCTGAAGCACATCACTGAGTTAACATGATATCTTTGCGAAGGAGGATTTGTTACTTTTTACCCAAATATGTTAAATGAACAGGTGGCACACACTCCACCATGGCTAAAACTGGGTGTCTTCCTAACCAAAAGCCAAATCCAAGGCCAAAGC
>VUQK01010346.1:32479-49143 GCA_015106715.1 Bujurquina vittata | reverse complement strand
CAAGGCCAAAGCCCCCCCCCCCAAAAAAAAAATCCTATTCCAGGATTGTCTCCTGTTATTGCCAAAATGAAAATATCAAACAAATCCAGGCTTTAAAGTGCCCTTTCAGAGATCACATGATCATTTAAAAAAAAATCTACAGTCTAATATAACCATCAAATATGAAGCACCTTCCAAAATGAATCTCTGTTGTACTATCAAAATTCACATCCAGAATCCATTAACACGTTCACACTCTCACTTGACATTACACTAAATCATCTGTAATGTGCAGCACAGGACTGGCTCTCCACACACTAAATCACTCTGCAGAGACGAGATCAAACTGACCGACACTTTCAGATAGATTAAAAAAAAAATCACAGCACAGTTATGTTAACGGCTCTCTAATTGGTAAAACAAATCTAAAGATTGATTGATAATCTATGACCGGAGCTGAGGCATGTTATGAAATGTGTAGATGATGAACCGACCCAGCCCATTTCACGCATGCATCCTCACCCCATTCACCCTCCCCACAAATCGTCCATTGTCACATAATCTAAGGTGTGGAGCTGTGCAGTGATCCGCAAAGCGCTCTAATCTGTGGCGCTCTCAGTTGGCTGGCTCAGCCAAAAACTCACCGGGAAGTAGAGGAGCAGGGAGCCAAACAAGATTGTCTCCAACAGCAGGAGGCCAGAAGCCCGGATCCTCTGAGGGTGGAGGAGGAGAGGAACAGCAATTATGAGAAGCTGTCACAAACAGCAGTGCATAATATACTACTACACATTGTCACATGGATTATGCTACTACTACAACATGCAGCTGTGTGTTTTTTATGATTCAAATTAAACTTTTCATAAAAACTGCATTGATTTTTAACATAATGCACCAATGGTCAGTGTCATCCATCCATCTAAACATCATCTATATGACAGCCCTGCTGAGCCAAAAGATCCGACTCACCCGGCTGCGACGATGCCGATAGGCCACGAGCATGCTGACGAAGATGAGGACCATGAAAACCCCCTGGACAGCAAGCACACCAGACCTAAGAAGCCAGTCCTCCTGCACCCAGCAGGGTGCACCATCCTGGCAGCTCTTACAGCCCGGCCAGCACGGGAGGCAGATGGGCATGTTCGGGTAACACATACCGCTGCCGTCACTCTCGTTCGCAGGGGCTCCATCTGCAGCGCACACAGACAGACACATGCATCTATACAGCTTACACAAAACCATGGGAACACCTCATATACATGTGACCTCCACAAGAAACAGCACTTAAAAGAGCCTAAAAGTTATATTGGTTTTGAATTAACCATTTTGATTTAGAATTTTGAATCTGAAAGATCTGATTTGATAATCTTTTTCCGGTCTGCCCATTTACTTATATAATACAGGTAACCTGATTGTTTGATTAATAACAGTAATTAGATTACTGAATTTAGTAAAGTATTACATCACTGCATTACAGAACAGTGTATAAATTTGATTTCAGTAACACATTACTGGCATGCGTTACATTATGATGACAATATACTGTTTGATATGATACAAACTTGAGGCTTCTAGTTCACAAAGCAATGAGTGACTTCACAGTGGCCATGTCCATCTTTTATATACAGTCTAGGAGAAGTTCTGTTTGTTACACTGAGTTCAACAACAGATTTTAAAACTGAAGATCAAATAAATGGACTGCTCTGTTGCTCTGTGTCAATGCTGTAATTAAATTTGCTCGATGAATTTCTAACATTTTGTGATAGTTTCATAGGATGGTGACACTGTGACCCCACCCTAAAACCCCCCAAACTCAAAAGAGCGTATAGTTGGAGGCAATATTGCCAGGTAGGTTATATTGCCGGATGACTGTGGGTGTCATTGACATTGAAGAACTCTCTGACTCAGATTATATCAATTATAGCTTCTAACTGTCTGGAATAAAATTACCTAACTTCCTAGCACTAAAACAATTGCGCTATATAAGCAGCATTTATCTTAAATAAATACACATCCTTAGGATGTGTACTCCAGTGTGCTCAGTTGACTATTACAAAAAATTCTACATTTATTTTTAGACTCTGTAATTAAAAATTCCCTTTTCTGAAAACAGTACACAGAGCTGCGAGGTCAAAGCAACCTCTGGGAAGTTTCTCTGTTACTTAACCCGTCAGTTAAGTACAGTACATCCACAGAGCTACTTTACTTTGTTGGTTAAGTAACTCAGAGTAATATTGGTTGACTTACCTGAGTCCTGAGGGGACATGTCAGGGTTGTAGTATCCCTCTTTACAGCGACAGCAGTACTGACCCAATCGAAAACCCTGACCTGGAATGGGAATACACTGCAAGAAACAGATATGTGAAAATGTTTTTCATTATCTTTTCTTTTTGTGTTGCTAATGTAAAACAATTTTAATATATGGCCTAAGTTCCACATAAGAGATCAGTGCCACCATTAGATAACCGCATGTTTTTTTTGTTGTTGTTTTTCTTGTCCAGTGACCACTGATACAGATTTGGAGCAAATGTGATGTTCCTTAGTTCTGTGGGTGCAGTGTTCCAGATATATACAGTTCTGTAAGAAGACGGTTATTGCTCAAATGCACAATTCTGAAAGATTATTTACTGCTCTTTTTATCTTGTGAATTTGAATCATTGTTGTGAAGTTTTAGTGCTGTTTAGAATGTGGAAAGAGTTTCTTGCTGGTTGGAAAGTATTTGATTTGTGAGCAAATACTAGCATGTGCAGCCTCATTGTATATCTTAAACATTCTGTTTTTAATATTCCTCCTTTTCCACATTGATTCTGCCGTATTATCAGCATACGCTCAACAGTTACATCTGCATAAACATTAGGTAGATACATAAAATATATATACAAATTAAATTAAAATACAGAGGACCTAGTGTTGAACCTTGAGGTGCACTATTGTTATAAATGAGTATTACAGCTATTTAAATGCATTAGGTAATTAGGTACATTTAAATTGCAGTAACCACCCCTCCCTTATCCAATTTAGCCTTAATACAGTGCAATATGTTGTATTATAGAGGGTGATAGTATGTGATATTTCTTTTATTTCCTGTATCTCTCTGTCCTTGTGGCAGTGGAGCTGAATCAGTCTGGTGCTCCCCTGCCTGTGCAGTACGTTCTGCAGCGTATGGTCAGGATTGTCCATGATGGATAACAGCTTTTTCAGTAACCTCCTCTCCGCCACAGCTTCAAAAGTGTCCTGTGAGCCAGCCTTCCTTTATAGTTTGTTCAGTCAGTTGGTGACCCAGCTCTAATGCTGCTCCCCTAGCAGACCACAGCAACGTATACAGTTCACAATGAAGGATCTCAGCTTCCTTTGGAAACATAGTCTGCTTCTCCCTATTTTGTGTTGGTCTTCTAGTTCAGCCCATGTACTTGTGCTCTTCAATTGACATTCAGAAATAGATGATTCCTCCCAGAGCACTCGACAAAATCATCAACTAGGACTCTGTAATCCTCCTCCTGCCCATCACTTCCAACTACTGCAGAATCATCAGAGTATTTCTGCAGGTGGGATGATCTGGAGTTGTACTGAAAGTGTTAGGTATACAAGGCGAATAAGAATCTGACATACTGGGGCATGTCTGATCGGGTAGAGTATGAGTTGGTGGACGTGTTTGGTGATATTTCCTGTAACTTCTCTCTTAGTAGCAGTGGCAGAATCCTGTTGCATGCACTTGTGGAATCAAAGATGGTGATCCTCACTGAGTCGCTGTTACTATCCAGATGGGAATACGTTCTTTGCAGCATGTAGATGATTGCTTTATCCACTCCCAGATTTGGTCTATATGCAAACTGCAGAGGGTAAACAGATGTTTTTACTTGTGGTTTTAGGTGGGTAAAAGACTAGTGTCTGTAATATTCTAATATTTTCCAAAATATTTAAGCTATTTTCAATTTCAGTGGAATATTATCAAAAAACAAACTGCATGCTATGCAATTGATGGAAGTCACATTCAAATAAAACTGGTGTGTAAGTACTAATAACCATGTGTTCACCTGAAATAAGGTTTAATTACTGCAGTATTCCAAAACACCTGGAAACACTCCTTCATTACTGGAGCATGGGGGTTCGCTATTTCTCCAACACCTTAACTGCGGACGTCTTTTTCAAGTTTCAGGGTTGTGAACTCATCATGGAAACAGCGGCTAACAGCCTAAACTAAATAGTTACACAGGTGCCCCCTTGAGATCTGCAGGGTAAAAATGAACCGCTGTCAGTATGTGCTTAATACAAGAGGGAAGGATGGGGAAAATAACAAAACCAGGAGATGATGGTACATCTGCCAGGAGTTCAGTGTTTGGCTGGAGTACGAGTCCGTCAGGGTACTCATGAAGCTCACCTTACTAATAAACAAATGTAAACCCATTATGGCACACTGTAGCATCATAAACATGAAAGTTCCTAGAAAGGGCTAGCAGCATGTTTCAAAATATTTACTCCACATATCACAGAAACTGTGCAGTGTGTGTTCACACAGCATACTACATATATTACAAAACCAGACAAAGTGGCAGCATAAACATGCATCTAATGATCTCAGGACATAAATGTGAAGATCATGTTTAAATGGAAAAAAGAGCTACAAACCAAATAACAAAGCCAAACAAGACTGTGTGTCCCAGGTTAAAATCATGTTGACCTGTGAGGATAGGAAACAGCAACAATGTGAAACTAATAGCACCTGAATGAATAGAGGTTAAAAACAGGGTCACATTACTCTCTTTCACTCTATTTCCCTCTGATAGCATCAACTTAGCCAGTCGGGACAGAGGAAGAAGTACATATACACACACACACGCACGCACGCACGCATGCATGCACACAAGCACACACACACACACACACACACACACACACACACTTGGATGCTGTGTGTTAATCTAAGTTAAAAGCTAAATGGATACATAATGCCTCAGCTGAGAGCATTATCCTTTTCTAGAGAAATCCTGTTCACCACACACACACACACACACACACACACACACACTGGCCTCACACATGTACCTTATCAGACGTTTGAAGAAGATCTAATGGCACGAGCTGAGCATTAATGTGATGTGGATTAAACACAGCACATCTCAAGCAGATATTTGCAGTAAATCAGTAGATTCACTCTGTAATGTTTAAGTTGAAACTTGCTGGCCATTTCTAAAGCTTTACAGCATCATGGCCGCCTCAAAGCCTGTAGTTTGCATCAGTCTTTGTAGTAAAAGCCTGACATTTGACCTAATGTAATATACAGTATTATCGCATTCAGTGACTCTGATTAACTGCTGGACGGCCTTAAAAAGTGCTCTGTTGGTTTGTTTACTTAATTATTATTAATACCACAAGTGTGCTGCAATACTTGTTATAGCAAGATTCAGTGTTTGCAGATGTGAAAAAAACAAGTGCATAATACTAAATATTATAGCACCACCTGTGCTCTCAGTGAGGATACTTAGTGCTTCACAGAGGTTGTTGAAATCAAGATTATCTTTGTATAGGAGCAAATTAAAAATAAATTACAAAGGCTCGCCATTTCTTGTTTAACCTGCCCCTTAGTCCTGCACTTCGGTCCTGTCGCCACTAAAACATGACATAACTGCACACATATAACTAAGTCAAATTATACCCATTAAACATTAAGTTGTGTTTAATGATAACTCTCTACAAACATCCATTTAAAAAAAAATCACAATATAGTTATGCCCATTGTGTATAAAATGTAAACACCACTTCACTTCTAACATTTAAAGTTACATTTTCTCTTCCAACTAAAAGAAACGAAGAAGTGAGATGGAACAGGCTAGCATTTAAAAACAGCAGTGACTGTGCACATTTTCAGGGACTCGCTCCACGAGCATGATGACTGCTATGGTGGGTTATATATGTGAAAAGTGCCACAGATAGTAACAAATGAAAAAGACGAGCCAGGAAGTTGAGAGCAACAGGCTCACTGGTTTCACACTGTCAGCACAGACAACCTCTGTCCACTGTGTTATGTGATTTTGTATTTGTTACTCTACTATTTGTGACATGTTATGTGCTCAATCTGACAAAATGAGAGCTGTTTTCACACAGTTTACCCACCAAGCAAATAGTTGCTGTGAAGACACCGAAAAGACAGCCTTGCTAAACATCTAAACAATCCTGAGCTTTGGTTTAAAAAAAAAACAAAGGAAAGTTATTGTTTGTTTGCTTGCTTTCCAAGTTGTTGAAAAGACTTCTAGAAAAGGACATTTTTATATCTAAATCTGATTGGAAAGTGAAAGCCCATCTCATCTTTAACGCCTTTGCACCTTTTGCCAACCAACTAAAATTGACAGAAAAGTGAAAGACTTTCACTTTTTGACCAAATTTAAACATAAAGTTGGATTTTTTTAAAAGGCCAGAACATCCCTGAATGTATGGAGCCTGGGTAAAATCACATTTGAGTTCTAATTGAGATGGACACAAGTCTAAATTTGAACATTTCAAACCATGTAATAAGCAGAGCAGATGGCATATTATAGGATCTTAAGGCTGGACTAAGACCTCTATAACTATTGAGACAAAAAAAAATAATAATATCCAAAACCATAATATTCCCAATCAATTGAATAAAAGAAAATGAGTTCTTCTAACTTGAACAGATATGAACTACATTTGAAGAGGATATGGCAGAACAGGACGCAGAAAGAGGGACGACCACACAAGCTAAGAAGAGAGAACAGTGGAAACAAAAGATCAGGATGAAATGGATGAGACAGAACAAACCTGCGTGTGAGATAACTGAACAATGTAACGAAACACAGCAGAACGAGATGTGGCACAAATAAGCTAGAAAAAGCCGAGATTTGAGATGGCAATAGATGACAAGCCAATAACAGCGGAGATGTGGGGCAAACAGGACAGAAGAAGTGGGTGACCCAGTACGAGCCAGTTAATGCGGGACGGGACAAAGGGTGCCATGTAGATTTGGGGATTTTTGGGAGTGCTCTTCTCTTGTGCTTCAGACCTGTGTCAGTGTGGTGCATAAAAGGGAAGTATGTCAGCGGGCTGGATTATTGCAATAATCCATGAGATCATCCCGCAGCCTGCCACCCAGAACAGCCATCTTTAAATAGATGGCTAAGATGAGGGGTAGAGGATTGGGTCTGCACAGACACATTGGCAGGGAAAAGAGAAGCCGAAGCTGGAGTAGAGGGGTGTAGCAGACAGGACAGTGGAATGGGTGAGCAAAGGATAAGAGGCCAAAATGAAGTAATAAGCACCACCACACGGGGCTTAAACCTTTTTGTGTTTAGAGTGTGCCTGTACAATGTAACAAAAAACGATATAAACAGCTTCTCTCCTGTTTTGTATTCATATAAAGTGACAATAGCCTGAGCTGTGGCATTCCTACAGTGATAAAGTCCTAAACGCAGTGTGTCCAGTTAAAGGTCATTCTTTATTTCGAAGCAGGGAGGTTGAATATCAGGGATAATCAACGCTTGACCGACATGTTTTCCATGTTAGCTTCAGGGCTGAAAGTGCATTCAGCCCTGACCAACAGAAACGTGAATATCTACTACGGCAACTGAGCAGCTGAGGAAAAGCTACTCAGTGGACAAACATGATGATTGCAGGAGAAGTCAGAGCTTGCTCTCAGTCACAGAAAACAAGGAAATGCTGAAAAAATACAACTTTTTTTTTTTTACATTTTTTACAACACAACTTGAGAAAAAAATATGTTGTGTTTCTAATATATATATATATATTTTATCATTTTCAACACGTTGCTGGGTAATTGTTGTTCAAATATGCAGAAATAGTTGTCAAGTAGCACAATGCCAGCCCTGCCATAACAGAATCACTGAACCAATCTGAGAAGGGCACTGGAGCGTGTCAGGGCAGAGCTTTCATTTATTCAGTATCTAAATGCTCCCTTTCACACTCCAAACTGTTTGTTTCACATTAAAGAAAAAATTCTTTAAAGAAATCAAGCAAGAGGTGCACGCTTGACCTTTTTATCTCAAAATTCAATCACATCAGTCAGTTTAAGGAGCTCACCAAATGTATAATTGCCAAAGCTGACAGGCTGGATGTGTTTGTCTTGCACACAGAGAGGGTCTCCTAATGCCCTGTTACTGTTGTAAGTACTCTGCTGTGGGTACTGTACAGCATGTACCACGTAGCGCTGTCTGGTTCCCCTCTCACAGTCCTTTCTCCTTTGAATTATCTAGAATCTATTGCAGGCTTCATCCTCAAAGAGATAATTCAATACGACATGTTTGATAATGAATGTTTAGGCTGAAAGCCAATCAATAAATGATCTTCAAGCTCCAGAAAAAACTGCTCCTCATCCCCTGTGAGATTTATTCTGTGGGACAGTCTGATTAACAGTGAAATAGTGGCCATCCTACTAAAGCAGGAGGCTTAAAAAGTAGATAAAGTGCCTGATTTCAGAAGGACTGAATGACATTTGTATTAGACGCAGCACAGATGATCTTGCTCAAATAGGAACATGACACTCATGTGCACAGCTCTGTGGAGCTGTGCTTGCAACAGTTGCAGTAGTGCTTTTACATGGCCACCATACGTTTACTGTGCTAGCATGCTAACAATTGCTAATCAGACATAATGTACTGTTTGCAGGTACTATGCTTTGAAATGTACTGTATAAAAATCAGTTATATTCAAAACAATTCAACTCATCTAGCCTCCCCTTACTAATGTCCCTGAACCTTAAACAAAACACTGAAAAGGTCGTGACCCCGCTAAAGCCATGATATAGTGGCAGTGGCGCAGTGGGTAGGCGCTTGCCTTTCAGTCGGAAGGTTGCAGGTTCAAGCCCTGTCCCTGCCCTGCGTTGTGTCCTTGGGCAAGACATTTAAACCACATTGCCTAACGGTAGCACGGGTCTCTGGCTGCATGACTGCAGATGCTTGTCTCTGGATGAGTAATCTGAAACCTCATTTTGTTGTGTGCACGATGACAATGAGTTGCACTTTACTTTACTTTATGTTTCTGTGGGAAACATAAAGTCCTCTGCTCAGTTGTCTGGAAATCCATTTCACAGAGATAGACGGTAATGGTGCCAGATGAAATCTCAGGGATCATCAAAACCAAATCTCTAATATCTGCACCATTTCTCATGGAATTCCATACAATAAGAGAAATATCCATTATGACATTTCTGAATGCCTCTTGATGATGGCTGCATTTTGGTGAAGCTGGCTGTGCATCTGTACCAAACACACCAAGTGCCATGCCACTTTTTTTTAACCAACTCTTTTAGAAAACCACTCAATAGATTACAATGAATGCAAAGTGAGGCAATAACCCAGCTGTTTGCATCTTTTTTATTAGCAGTCATTGGTTCATGTAATTTGATTGTTTAATATAGTGAAAGCAACAAAAACACAAAAACTCAACTTTTCACCTCTAGCTCAGAGGCAGTTTATCTCCCTGGTTTTAACTGTATTTACCTCCATGGTGGTGCGGTTGCACTGGTGAGTGTCAGCAAACCAGCCTTCCCCTGTTACACACTGGTCCAAGTCGATGTCCTGAATATTGACATCCACACGGATCACACCTCTGAAACACAGACAGGAGGGAAGTGGGTCACAGGTGTGTGGCAAAATAAAGACACAACAGTGGCTCTGAATGTCACCAGAATTATTAGAATAATCAGTTTTCTTTGTCAGAATGACCAGGCCCCATCATCATATCTGAAAGACCTCATAGCTCTATATTGTTTCAAAAGAGCACTTCAATCTCAGACTCCAGGCTTACTTGTGGTTCCTGGAGGTTCTAAAAGTAGAATGGGAGGCAGCTTTCAGGCTCGTCTTCTGTAGAACCAGCTCCCAGTTTGGCTTCAGGAGACAGGCACCCACTCTACTTTTAAGATTAAGCTTTAAAGTTTCCTTTTTGATAAAGTTTGCAGTTGGCTGCTGGGGGACTTCCCATAATGGTCTGCTGTCATAATTTAGTATTTAATAACTGAAAAGTCCTACTTCCAGTGTAGGTGCAAATGTCTCAATCCATAATACATAAACTTTAATAGCGTTTCATGTCTAGAAAATGTCACTGGCACAGCTGATTGGTAGCTTATGGCACACACATACATGGGCTGATACCAGTTGCTAGGATGGTTCCTAGGAAACTGACATCATAAATATTTCCAAACCAAACATTTTTAATGGAACCAAACAAATATTTATAATTACTGAGATCATCAGAAGTGTCACTTCTATTCCTGTGCTTGTATTTATGTTACTTACATCATGTATGTTTGCTTGTTTATGTCTCTGTGTGTGTGTGTGTGTGTGTGTGTGTGTGTGTGTGTGTGTGTGTGTGTGTGTGCAGGCCCTAACCTGAACTCTGGTGTCAGGTCAGGCTTGAGGCCATAGAAAGGGATGGAGAGCGTGAGCATCCAGCCAGGCACAAAGCGTTCATCCCTACAGTCCAGGAAGGGAGCACTGCCCCAGCGTACCCCACTGCGATTGGTCACATAGCTGTCACCCTGCCCCCACTTAGGCGTGTCCAAGGTGTTGAGGTCATTGAAGAGCACCCGTTTGGACAGGGCTGCAATTGGCTGACTGGACTCTGGGAATTTCAGTTTTCTGAACCAACTGTCGTCAGGCGCCGGGGCAGGTGGGTGCAGGCTCTCCCACGCCTTGGACAAGTCCTGGAGGATGATTGTCTGCACCCTGACCGTTGGGTTGCGGGTGGCGTGGAGCACTAGTTGCGGTACCTGGGCAGCTGGGTCAGCATCAAACGTAAACAGGGCCCGCCGGATGATCACATCAGCCTCTAGAAGGGCACGGACCAGGGCATGGTACCACTCCATATCCTCTTGCACTGTGCTCTCATGGAGGTCACTGGCCTGGAAGATCATGTTAAGGAAGTTGGCAGTGTTGGAGAGTGCATCCATAGCTGGCCGAAGGGGGGCGCTAAAGCTGATGGGCAGGGGTCCCATCTGCCCAGGGGAGCTATACGCCCGTGAACAGCGGCCCACTTCCAGAGTGGAGGGGTCTCCAGTGTACAGAAAGGTCTCCGCTGGTGACCAGTCATCCTCTACCTCTGTGGGAGCTTTTGAAGGTGCAAACCCAGAAGGCTCTGCAGCAGTGGAGGAAACAGAGGGGTTGGTGGAGTTTTCTGAAGTTCTTGTACTGTTTATTAATGATTCAGTGCTGTTGACCGTCTCTACTGTGCCGCCAGAAGGGAAATCTGGAGCCACCTGCGCTCCCGGGAGGGATGGCAGCAGGAGGAGAAGCCAAAAAGGATTCATCCTGTGTTCACTCAAGAAGAAAAACAGGAGAAACTGAAGGGGGTCACACAGCGACAGCACTCTTTGACCCCTCTGTAATTCCTTTAAGGAAATAAAACGTCACATGTTGGCGGAGGTTTGGACTTTTCATCTTCACATTTGCGAGACACTGCAGCAGTAGGTGTCCGGCAGGAATGCTGCCGCTCATTCTGATGAGCTCTCATTCATAACCGGAGCGCACAGCTCCATCCGTGCGCTGCACGGAACCGTGCACGCCTGAGCTCGCGTTAACACGAAGATGCAGTTGAACCTGCGAGTCCTCGGTGGCGGTACAACGAGGAAACTGACGAGGGGCGCAATCCCCGCATTTCCGCAGTCCATACGGTATCTCTAGCGTGCGATGCTGCTCAGTCTCCGTTTTCCGTGTTTTACAGTCACCAGAGCAAAGAAAACGCAGTGTGCGCAAGAAGAAGGAGGAGGAGAGGGAAGACCTCAAAGTTGGGGGTCTCTGCGTCAGGTGGGAGGAGAGAGGAGAGCAGCGTGTTGGAGGGATGGAGGGGAGAGCAGACTTCTCCGTTCTTCTCTGTCTCTCGCTCTGCTATCTGTTGCGCCACAGAGCTTCCAGTCCTTCTGATGGAAGCTCGTGATGCTCATCCCACCCCTCTCTACCTCCCTCCCGCCCTCTGTCCCTCTCTTCCTTTCATTCTCCCCGTAACTCTGCCCTCTCTTTTGACAGAGACTCTCACCAGTGCTTAAAGGTGATGAGAGTGGTACATCTGTTGTGTGTGTGTGTGTGTGTGTGTGCGTGTGTGTGTGTGTGTGTGTTCACAGAGGAGAGGATGATGCAGTCAGTCAGAGATGAGGGTTAAGCTCTGCTGCATTTGGACATCCATCAAAAATATCTCTGCTGGCTGGATGGTTGGATGGATTAACCCCTCATACACGGGAAGAAGAAGAAGAGCATTCTTTTGCCTCAGCTTGCTTTCTCACACACACTGTGGCTCACCAGATGTGCAGTGTTAAACTCCACAATTACACATGAAAACAACAAAAGAAGTTGTTGAGTTGCATAGTTGTTTCTAAGTTTTTGCAGTATGAGGGAGTTCCTTATGTGTGTTTGCACGCATGAGTTTGTTTGTGTGTGTGTGTGTGTGTGGGGGGGGGGGCAATAGCATGACGCCGGTGTAATGACTGCATGCGCCATGCTCTGAGAGATGTAGGAGAAGCGTGATGAGAAAAAAAGGCAAGACAGACAGATGTATGATCGGAGAAGTAATGCAGGCAAGAACACTAGGTTTGGTGACCATGGCAACCGATTTCTGAGAATTCCCCTCCTCAACTGTGACACACACACACACACACACACACACACACATACACACACACACACACACACACACACTCCCACCATAGGACTTCACTGCAGAACAGTGAAGGTGGTGCAATCAAGCCTGAAGAACACAATAAGTCAGTGTGTGCATGTGTGTGTGTGTGTGTCTTCTCATGTAGCTATAAAGACAAAGACGCCTTAAAAAAACAAGCGCAATGATGAGATGAAGCTTTAAAACACTTCATAGGTCGCATTCTGCTCCTTCATACCTACTATTAAAGCTGCTTTAAAACGATACCTGGTGCACATGGATGCGTAACACTGTGAATCTCTGTTGAAGATGGGACATGGATCCACTGCATGTTTTGATGTTGTGATATTTTGGAAAAAAAATGATCAGATACTGGGATTAACTCTTAGTCTTGCCAGCTCAGATTGTTTTTGTTCTCTGCTGAACATTGTGTGATTAAAATCTGATATCTGAACACACTCCTACAATAACATAACATAGCAGTACAGATCCACCCTAGAATTTATGCTAATTTATGCCAGGTTCAGCCTACACAATATTTGTGTTAGATTAGCAAATTATGAAGTCAAAAACTATTGCTGTGACTTAGCCTAGACACACAACAGACTATACTTTGGACACCTACCACTCATACCAGATCGTCTTGAACGAAGGTTAGGGTCTATAATTGCCCATAGGTGTGAATGGTTGTCTCTCGGATTTGGCACTGTGGCAGGCTGGCAACCTGTCCAGGGTGTATCCTCCCTCCTGCCCCATGACAGCTGGGATAGGCCTCCGCCTTAGGGATCCTAAATATGGGATATTTAGAATCCCTATATGTGATTCCCTATATGCCTGTATGAGGTCAATACAAATAACGGCAGTGTAAAACATAGTTTTATGACAATACACTCCACACATAAGGCTTTTCGTCAGTTTTTGACCAATAAATTGACCTTGAAGACCTTTTGGATGGAAGCCAAGTTTTAATGGATTGTTAACATGACCGCACTCTTCATCCCTAAGTTTTATTTGTAGGGGTGTCGAGTCAAAACATTTTGAGCTCTCTTGTTTACAGACGGAACACCCTCCTTGATGGAGGTAATAAACCCAAAGGATGCATAATGACCCCCATGTCACTATGCCATCTCAGCTGAACTCTACTGATACACTACAAGTATAAGTTACTCTAATTCGTTCAATTTGGTAATGAAAAATTTTAAATACCCACTTTGTCGATAAGTCATTGCAGTGCGAGCTCAATTCAATTATTCGGTTCACATTTTAGTACTTCTGCAACACTCGTGGTAACCAACATGACTAATTAACTGAAAGTTAGTTGCCCGTCCAGTTGATCTGGTCTGCTGCCGACCCTGACCCCCACGCTTCATCACATCAATACTCAGCTCTGCAGAGCAGGTTGTTAGTTTGATTACTCCACATAAACATCAAATATGAGCAAACACTGCCTTCATCTCTGTGGCTTATATGTACACACACACACACACGCACACACGCACACACACACACACACACACACACACTCACTTTAAGGATTAATGGCCCTTCATCCACTCTCCCATCATTATCTACACTCAGCTGCAGCATCCTCTATCACAACAGAATGACCTGCAGCGCCATCTGTCTATCTTTCAGCATTACTACAATACTGCTCGTCAATGCACTAACTAGCACTTCAGAATGGGGGTCTACTTCTTTGGCGCACTTTGTTTAGTGTTTTAAAGCTGAGCTGCTGCTCCAGGCCCTCCACCCAACAGGGGCTCTTGAACAGGTACAGAAATATCACTTGTTTCCGGTGTTCATAGTGCACTTTACTAAGCCAAAGACTGTTGAAAAGCTTGCGTACATATTTTTACATACTTGTTTTTGTGGTAACCCATCATAATACTACATTGAATTTAAAGCATAAATTTCTGCAAATATTCAGTACTTAAAATTAAAAAGTAGAGAAAAATGGGGGAGTGGAAGTTTAAAAGTTAACTTTTAAGGGTATCTTCAGAGTATCTTAAAAGAAAGATTTTTTTTAAAAACTGTAGCTAATTTTAATACAATAGATACATCTGGAATATTCTAAAAGAACAGAGACACAAATTGAATTGTTTTTAATATTTTAAAGTATATAATAAAATACTTCCCAGTATTTTAGAGGAAATAGTCAAAATAGTTTTCAGTTCTTACACTGTAATCACACAGTATTATATTGTAATTACACATTGTTTTGGTGTGCTTTGTAGGCTTGAATTATTGAATTTACAAATGGCGATAGCTTAAAATGGGGTAGCTTTGGTTTGCCTTCATCTTCTGAATGAGCTCTTATATGAGTGGTAACAAAAACTAACCACACTGGTTTCATCACCCTCCAATCTCATTGTACATCCTGTATAGTGACAATAAAGGCATTCTATTCTATTCTATTCTATCAGTGTGAGATCACATGTCCTATAATACTTGACAGAATTGTTTGTGCTTTTGAAAGGCAGAACAGCCCTCATCTTTACTACATAATAGAAAAGGACAATTAAACAGTGGAAGCTCCAGCCTGTGTCCCAAAATAATGTGTAATTACAATGTGAGAAAGCTATCTTAGGCTGCCCTCTGACACAGCCTGTGCACCTGTAACACTGTGTAATTATTGTGTCAGCTGAAACAATGTTTTTCTTCAAGTACTGAGGTAAATTTACTTAAAGTGTATCCCTCCATCTGCCTACTTTTTGGGTATTATTAAGAACTGGTAAGTGCTTTCAGGTACAGGAAATTATATCATAAATTCAGAAGAATTTTATCTTAAATGTTAGAAAATTACACAATGAGTCAATAGCCATATTATTATTATAATTTTTTTGGATAGCCTTCCAGATACCTGGATGAGAGACATTTGAAGCTGTGGCCCAACACTTACCCATTTTTCTTTAAATTTGTGCAGGAAAGCACACAGTTTTGGAAGATTTGTCTGGTAAGTAAAAGCTGCTACAGTACATAGCTGCTGTTTGTCATTATCGTAAATTTTCTAAATGATAGTATTGTATCTGTGCAGTGTTTTAATATTAGATAAGCCTCTACGGCCCTGTCTTCTAGAAATTACAGTTCATGTATTATTTATAATACCATTATTGTTTCCAGAGAAATGCTGTGGCAACAACATAATCACTGGCCAGGTCGCTTTCACAGTGTTTTTTTAATTAGTATTTATTTTTGATTTGACAGCAGATACACAAAATGCACAACTATTAAACAACAAACAGCAGGGTTCACATCCAGAGCCTTGTACCGACAACAACATCACAGTGATTAAAGTTAGGGAAAGATAACGGTTTTGTTTAAATGAGTGTCTAAAGCCACAACAGTGTCTAGCAAGCCTGACTGGGATATTTCAAAGGTAAAATAACCATGAAGGTAATACCATAAGCATTAATCTTGGTGTGATTATGTCACCTTCCATTTAAGATGCATATTTGCTGTAATATCAGTGTTCCTTTAATCTGTTATTCTAACTGGACTTGTGGTTTTTTAATCCATTATCTCACTGGCACCTTAAATAACATGCCTGTCTGCTGGGTCCCTGAGTAAATGTAATGCCAAATCTGAGCTCATTCAAGAAACTTGGTCTCATTGGGGTCTTTTTCCTTGTACTGGACAACTGCAGCAAATAGCCAGAGCCTGTTACAACATTTACTAAGCATCACCACCATTATCAGAAGCGCGTATACTGTGACATCATCTGTGACCATTGATACAACAGAGATGTCAGAGAATTAACACTGTTAGAATTAGAAAGCAACCAACTGTAGTGTGTGCCCATGCGGGCACTGTTCTACTTGTGCAAAATCCACAGCTTTATTGTTTTTCAACATAACAATGTGACCCCAGAGTGTCTACACAGTGTCCAATTCACAAAATTTAAAAAGTTTGATCACTAATGAACATTCGGGGCACTGGTTACATAAGTAAAACATTGTAAAAGGTGGGGACATGGCACTCAGTGAAACACTAGATGGGGGTTGCCCCCCCCCCCCCCCCCCCCAAAAAACCAAACAACACACCCAAAGGGAAACATAAAACCCAAAACACCCTGA
>VUQK01010346.1:12017-32459 GCA_015106715.1 Bujurquina vittata | reverse complement strand
GAAAATTGGGGGCGCTTGTTACATAAAGAAAAAAATTTAAAAGGGGGGGACCTGGCCCCCAGTGAAAAACCAGAAAGGGGTGCCCCCCCCCCCCCCTGCACCCAAAGAGCCAATCAACAGTCCAAAAGGGAACCATAAAACCCAATCATGCTGTACTATTGATACATTGTGCACTGTAGAAGTCTAAGTTTTGTAAACCTTATTTTGAGGCAAAGTCACCAAATGCTGAAAGAGATTTTTGTTGGATTAATTCTGTATATGTGTTTGTTGTTGTTGTTGTTGTTTATTTGTTTGTTTTATGTCAAGGTGACCATTGAAAATAAAGTTATGGCTTGCTAGCTCTTCTTTTAGATGAGGGCATCAAAATACTACATGAATTCAGTCCAAGAAAGCTGCCAGTTGTTAGCCTCAAAGTTAAAGGCTGGTATGTAGTGTTTAGACTGCCATCACTACAAGTCACCAAGTTGAATTGAAAGGCAATATTTTACTGTACAGGTGTCCTCCTGTTTGGGACAATGGATTGGGCTTCCTTTCAGCATTTGTTTGAACCAGATGAAGATTAAATCTCCATTAACCCGGCTACAAACTGAGACGCTTTAACAGTTACACTTTTTTTTTGATATTCAGTTTAATTCAGACTTCATACAGTGTCTGAATCTGTGGGATGAGGCCAAGAATAAGACACACAACCGTATGCAAAAAGTGACACTCTGTCAGAGGATTTAATAAACTTGTTCTTAAGTGGATCTTCATCATCAGATATCTGGGAATGTGCCATGTGGAACCTCTTCTGCTTCCAGCATCTCATTAGATAGGAGCTATAAAACAGATACCGGTGACAAGGCCCCAGTAAGGATAAGAACCAAGTTTTAATTTTATAGTTTCTTTTTATGAATACTTTTTATTGATCTCTCTGCTAGTTTACTGAGCGCAAACTCAAAAGCTTCTTTGTATTTTGTTAGCTTGATGAGCCCCAAGGGAACAGGATACAGCCAATCCTCACACAGTACAGTTAAGTCTATGAGTATTTGGACTGTACTACTACAAATGCTGTGTTACTTCTCTTAAAGGTGCTCGGCTTTTCTGCAGCCACCTTCAGTTGCGCCGTTTTTGTGTGTCTGCCTTCAGTTTTGTCTTCAATAACTGAAAAGCATGCTCTATCAGGGTGAGGTCAGGTGACTTGGCCGTTGAATAATATACCAGGTCTTTCAAGTGTGCACTTCAATCCCATCTTGACTGTTTTATTTAAAATGCACTATGGTGGAGGCAAAACTACAAAGACTGCGTCATTATTCGAATGCTCCTTCAAATACTAAATATACATTACCTTGTTCCAGTGAGAAAAGCACACGAGGAAACTAATGACGTTAATAAGGGTTCATTTACAGGAGTTACTGCAGTTAGTGATGTTCTCAGTTACACCATGGCACAAGGTTCCTCTATTGGTTATGTATGTTTTATGTTCTCCCTTTTGGGCATTTATAATTTTTTATGTTTATTTATTTATAATTTTTCTGTGGCGATGTAATGTGGATCATTGAAGGTTTACAGATTGTTTTCCCTCCAAATTTTAACATTTCACTTTATTTTCTTGTTATTTTATATATACGTATTTTAAATTTTCAGCGGGTTGATTTTGAGAAGTTCTATATTAATAAAAAATTCTCACGATTAAGTTATTGTTATAACAGATGATTATTAGACATGGATCTTTCCTTGTGGCTTTTCTGCATGTCATGCAAATTGGTTGGTTTGTAATTTTGTGGCTACTGTGTGGATTCAGATTAAAGGAGTACTCCAGAATGTATTACTGAAGTAGTACTGGATTTTAATGAATCTGGGATTGCTTCCAAAAGACTAACTCAAAAAATGATCAAAATTGTTGCAGGAGAGGTCAGGATATTCTGAGCTATAGCTCCCGTGACAGGACTTCCCTTTCAAGCAAAACAACAATAGTCAATATCTAAAAACCTCCTGTGTTTACTTTCTCCTCACAAGGACCTCCTGTGGTGACCGCTATCTGCCAGGCGCAAAGACAGACGCTGCATGATCATGTCCCACAGAGAAATGGTTATGGTGGAAGGACTGACTGACAAAGTCTGACGTGAAGGACGAGTTTGTTTCCTGCATTCTGACGGCAAACATTTCCTTTGCCATGGCTGGGTTGGTTCTGCTGCAGGTTTAGCAAATGTTCTTTTGCTACTTGGTTATCATTGTAAGTCCAACACATGCTCTGTTGTTGCTCTATTTTTGGCCTCAACCAACTACTGAGATAAACATGTGCCTCTGCTGAGCGACCCACCAGCAAGTCTCTAATTTTGTCTCATGCTGATTGCTGTTAAGCAGTTGTGCATAGTGTTTTTTTTTTTTTTATGGTCTGTTCTCTGGCTTTGTTTTTCTCACGGCTTCCTGCTGAGATCAACAAAGATACTATATGAACAGTGCAGCAGACGGGTAAGGCTGGACCCGACCGCTTAGCTGTTTAAAACCTAACCTATGATAAATTAAGCCATAGTGAGAAAACAGTGTTTGATATTGTTGGTATTAGTAGTTATTAATCTGCAGATTTCAAAATAAATTAAATTATATAATGCTGCAGTATTATATGTAAAGCTGCCCACCATAAATGATTCAAGTCATCTGCAGGTGCAACATTAAATGATATACACATTGATGAATCCAGTATTATGATACTAATAAGGGCCATTTTGCATATTAAATACTTTTATCTTTGGTTCTTTGAGTCTATTTTGGTGCTAAAACTTTTGCACTATTTTTTTTTTGTTTGCTTTTCATATCTGGCAGTTTTTGCAATCAGAATGATGATCTGAATGCACGGCTGTACCAAACATATTTTCTTTTACCAGAAGAGCTCTATAAGTTTTCTATTAGCTATTCTTGTTATTTTTTTTTATTTTATTTTATTTATTCTTGCCAGATGTGACAGGCAGGGAGGAAGAGAAGAAGAGGGATAGACAGAGAACAAGAGAAAAGAAGAAAACAAACCAACAAAAAAAGATAAAAGGTCTCAACTCTTGTTTTCTCAGCTTTGCATATGGCTGCACATGAGCCAACACTACATTTATTTTACATAAAATATTCTGGGAAAAAAAAAGCTACAACGTGGACTTTAAAGTATTCCGGCTCATAAGAGCGTTTTATGAAAATATTGAGGGCATTTCCATTTGTCTTTCAATTGCATCCAAGAGCTGTACTCTTGCCTAGAACAATATGTAGCCCATAGACTACTCTGTATTTGTCTCTTGTCGCCTTATGAAGACGGAAAACAAAGATCAGCTGTTCACATGTGAGGCTGGCTAGGCCAACCCTGTGATATTAAGATGCTGCCGTCGAATTTATGGTTCCCATCATAAAGTGGTATTATGGGCTGAGCGGAGGAGGAGCGGGTGGGGCCTGGCTGGGAACACAGAGGCAGACTGTGGTCACTGACCGGAGACTCTGCTGGCTTTTATTCCACTCAAATCAGACCGCATGTCTGACCCGGGGGTCCGCCTGCTGCCGGGAGCAAACTGCGCGCATTTCTTCAATAAATGTAACGGATGCCGCGCTGTCGAAGGGGAGGAGGATGAAAACATCGCCTGACATATTTTTTTGACGTTTTCGCTCATAGCCTATTTATGGGAGGCAGCAGCAGCTTGGCCCTTTCTTTATTATAGGAACGAGATCTCCGCGGTTAGCTATGTGAAGAGCAGATCACCTAGCAATTCTCATTTCGTGATCCTGACGAACAATTATGAACAACGCTCAAGATATGTCGCCCGATTTTGTGTTGATGCGCCTGGTTTCCGTGGCCGAGGATGACCGCTTGGACGCAGAAAACGGGAATCTGCCAGCGGGAGGAGTGGTGGCAGGGCTGGGGAAGGAGGTCCTGGCTCACAGCGGCGTCAAAGCGGGTTTGGATATAAGCCGAGATCCGACGGAGGGCCTCGAGCATCCCAGCAGCCACCTGAACAAAGCGCAGCCGAGCGGCGAGGGCACGGCTGCACCTGACACTGGGGTGACGGAGAGCCGAGCCACGCTCTCCGCGCCTCCGCCGCCGCAGAGCTCCATGGAGGCCCAGGGCTTTGACTTCGCTCCCAGCCCCGGCCTACGGCCTCAGCTGCTAGTCTTCTCCAATATAATGCGGAACGGAGAAGGGATTTTAGAATTAGACCGTCGGAATCAGCCGAGGGATGCTCTGGATCAGAGCCCGGGATCTGGCTGCTCCAGCCCAGCGGTCAATAACAACAGGGAGGTTCAGCAGCAGCAGAACCTGCTGGATCGGACGTGGGGAGCGCATTCGCCAGCCTCTGTGGAGATGCAGGGAGCGGCTGAGCTGTGCCGCCGGCATCGGCTCATCACCACACCGACAGAGTGGCCCGTGTTGGCGGAGAGGTCTAACCCTCTCACCGTGATTGACTCTAAATGGGGATGCGCCACCAGGGACAGGGAAGGAGCCGTGTTTGAGCTGGCCCGGCGATTTGGGGAGTTGGGGGTTGGCGCGGTACCCAAAATGCTGTTCAAAGCAGGGGAGCTCCCGCAGTGTTCATGTCAGAGTGCACACAGGCCGGCAGGAGGGGGAGTAGAGCCCGGCGATGACCCGACAGAGACTAGCGACGCATTGTTGGTGCTGGAAGGGCTGGGGAACGGGGATGTTGACGGTTTGGACCTGGACGAATGCCCGGAGGATGAGGCAGATGATGAAAACGGGCGCCGCGAGTTTTTACTCAACAGGAAAAGGGAAATAGTTCAGAAAATGTCTGGGACTTTCTCCATCAGCAGCTTTCAAGTAGAACTGAGGAGGCAGGTAGGGGAGACGGCGACTGAAGCGGCCGCCGCGGCGCACCTGGGCACGCAGGTGTGCAGCCTCCACGGGAATTTATCCAGTCGGCTCTCGCAGGTAAGCTCTGGGAATACAGAGGTTGTCACGCATGTTTCAGCCAAGTCGCCTACCCCGGCCCATAGCTCACCCTGGGCCATAAGTCCGAACCCGAGCCAGGCATCGACACCCAGAAGGCGGCCGGAGCGGTGCGCCAGTGCGCCTCGGACTCCCACGGGTCGGGCCACGGGAGGGGAAAAGACGCTCAAAGTTCCAGGGAAGTCAAAAAAGGGCTCGTTAAAGATCAGACTGAGCAAACTGTTCCGGACTAAAAGCTGCAGCGGCTCCAGTCACCTCCTGGACAAGAGGCCCTCGGTGACTTATTCAGTATCTTCTGCCGGGAGCCTGGTGGACATGGCGTGCGCAGCGGGTGCTGAGCAGGATGCAGACAGGTAAGAAGTCTAGGTCAAAAGCTGCAAATAAAGCCAAATATTTTTTTAAAAACAGTTTTACAAAGTATAGTTCAGACCCTTGAAAAGGAAAAAGGTCTAACGTGGCACACAAGAAATGGGAAGTGCATTGTTTTTACAAGCTGGGCATTCTTTTCTGAAGCCTTGAATCGCTTTGAACTCTCTCAGCTGCCAGCTCTCTCTTTCAGAACTTTTTGGTGCTACTTGTTATTAGATGCAGAGATTTTTCAAACCTTTGGATCTTGTCGCCCTCTATTGTCTTAAGAACCAAGTCATTATTCACAGCAGCACACTGAAGGAAGCCTATGATTAAAAAAACATGGCTTCAGAAGACTTGAGTGCTGGAGCTAAGAGCATCAAACAGACAGTGTAAAGAAAGGAGAAAAGAGAGAGAGAGCTGCAGGACCCAAACCTGCACACATACTACTAAAGAAGCGAAGCAGAGACTGCACTAATACTTCTTCTGCAATCTAATTTTCTTCTTCTTTTTCTTCTTCTTCTTCTTCGTCTTCTTCTTCTTCTTCTTCTTCTTCTATCTGTCCTACAGCCACTGCCAGCCCAGACTGACCAGGGCCCACAGTGCCTTCTCCCCCGCCTCCCTCTCTGCCTCCCTCTCAACTTTCACTGGTAAGGGCTGCTTTGGCTATGGCTTTGTTTTCTGCACTGTTTCATGCCCAAAGAGGAAAACCTGTCTGATACACGACATGCAAACCTCCCAATAGGCCTGTAATTAATGAAAAAATAGCCTCATTGTTAGAAGAAAAAAAAATCTACAACTTTTCTGAATTTACTTTTTTTTTTTTTACAAACAAATGCAAGAGCCACTCCAAAAATATTCAGGTTATTGTCACATAAAAAAGCAACAGATAGTTAAAAATGATATGACTTTATCCATTTTTAAATTTGCTGTTGTTTATACATAAACAATCAGACAGGTGTATTTGAAACTGCACGTTAAACAAACTTGCTCTAAAACTTCAAATGTACATATTTAATAAACAATCATGACTTAAAAATGTGTTTCTAGGCACATCAATAACCGTGGAAAGGAATCAAATACATTCACTTAGTTACTGTATTTAAGAGCTCTTGAATATTTCCCTTTTGTGCTGCTTCACCTGTGCATCAGTACATGTTAGATTACCTGACAGCTTTAATAAGTCCTACTGGTTTGCATGTGAAAGCCCCTGCACAGCGAATACTCGCCCACACAGGTGAATCCTCTGGTTTGGTTTCATTTGACCTCTTCACTGGATGGTAGGACAACATATAGTCAAAATCAGTCTTTATAGTCTATATTAGATGTATGGTTAGCAATGAACAACAGTGAACATTACATTTCTTCCAGCCTTTTCACTTTCACGGCACAAACACAGACACAAGCAAGCACATTTCTTTCTGCTTCTTTGGTATTCTGGACCAAGCCCATCCATTCCCACTCCAGATGCAAAATGTTCACAAATATACTTTTTATTTTATCAACTTGTAAATAATTTCATTAAACAGCTGGCCCTGTATTTTTAAGCACAGGTTATTGATAATGGAGTTGCTGGGGGCAACTTTCAGCTTCAGATCCAGTCAGTCAGTGCAGTAGAAAATATTTGGGGCAGTAAAATGTGAAACTGAGTCCAAATGAAGTTGATACAAAGGGTTTTGATATGAAGTGAAGAGATTAAATGTCGAGTATGGTGAGCAAATATAAACCATGACCTGAAACACTCTGAGACCATATATTTTTAAAGGTACCTGTTTAGTTTTTTTCTTTTTTTCTATGGACAAAGTTTCAAATAATGATGTCAGTGTATATGCAAGTAATGCCCGTGACGTCAAAGTGCACTAATGCTCAGTTTCATTCAGTTTTTTCTACTCTTGGAACTTCATGATGTCAGCAAGAGGAGAACTCTGTAATATGGTCACCTGTGTGAGCCCGCTCACCTGCTGGTCAAACCTTCTGTTTGTGGCTTGCTGCTTTTTTTCAGAGTACATAAGGATTACTCTCAATTGTGACTCATGACAAGTAATGCCCAAGAACTCAAATGGAGCTGGAAATTATGATAATAGGTCTACATTAATGGTTTACTTAAATATGCCACCCTGACTTGAGTCTAATTTATCAGTACTTGCAGTGAATTACATTTTCATATTGTTTTCCCTTTTTGAACCTTAAGTATAGTGGGAGTATCGCATGAGCACGATGGTAGATGTTTTAGAGACTGAAGTCAGCATTTGGAAGCAATTTATTAAAATGCTGCTCACTGCTACCTTTAACCAATTTTACTGTTCAAAAGTGCAACCGGTGAGAGTTAACACACAGATAAAGGGGGTGATGCGGTTTGTGGCTCAGAAGGCAAAAGTTTGCTTCAGCATCCGTGTCGGATTCTGAAGTTCCCTCTTTACAGTGTGCCGCATTACTCCTAGGCTTGAATTTTGCTGAGGATTTTTGGACTTTGTGTGCACAAACTTCACAACCTCCAATTAGAGCAAAACATTAAAGCTGCACCCGGCAATACTTCATGTTGGAGAGTTTACGAAGATGATTTGTTTGAAATCTTGGGGACTTTCAAAACCCAGAAGCCCTGCACATGGCTCGCTCATGTTTACCAGCCTAGGCCGTCTGTGATGTGGTGGAGGCTGAGACGGGATGTGGGTGAGTCCAGCTTTTTCTGCTCCTGAGGAGGTTTGGCTCTTAACCGTTTGATTTTGTTTCTTACCCTGCCAGCAAGCATCCCCTGCTGCAGAGTTTGACTTCGGTAAACACTGAATGTGCAGCATTTCAATTAGCCGAGATGGGATGTTCTCCTTTATTGCAGTGATTTAGGCTGATTAGCTGGGTGTAATTTTCCATAAACATCCTGCCTGGTGTAGCTTTAATGGCATGCTGCAGCACAGACACAACAACACAATCACAGATTCACAAACCACAGTCCTTTCCACTTTGTCTTGCTGTCTCCTTACTTTCCTCTTTCTCTCAACTTTTTCTTATTCTTTTTCTTCCTCCTGTGCTCAGGTGAGACTGTTTCTCTGGTGGATGTGGATATTTCACAGCGAGGGGCGAATACGCCACACCCTCCCACACCTCCACCCCCTCCTCGCAGAAGTCTCAGTCTCTTAGGTACTTTTCTCTGCATCCTGTCATTTTCTACTTCTATTCCTCTTCTCCTCTCCTTCCTACAGTGGTAGTTCACTTATAATACCCTTAAAGCCCACAAAAAGCAAACCCCTGTAAGCTTTTAAAAATGCAGCCCAGGCAGTTTCTCCTAATATTTCTCATCAGTTTTGTTTTCTGTCGTACATTTCTGGAAACTCAGACACAGACAAATTTTTATAATCTGCTGTAATCTGATTGGGGAAGCTTTGAAAGGTCAACAGCAAACTACAGATTTAATTTGAAATCTGGATGCAATGACTTCAATCAATGGCAGGATTGCAAAGAAGGGGGGGGGGGCATTTAGCCTTCCCGTTTGCCTGTTTTTACTTCCACTGATTTTGTTTTCTGGTGAGACAGTTTGTACTGATAAAGGATGTTTTCTGCGGCTGCAGGGTGAATATGAAGCTGTGTAGATTTAGGTCATGTTAGTTGATTTTTGTCACCAAAACCAAATTTATCCACTGAAAACAACATAACCTGGAAACTGTATTCCTGAATATTTGAGCTTAAATGGAAGACCGACATCCCATGTTTCTTATTTAATGGCAGGTTTCTGAACTTTTTACCCAAAAAAAACAAAACGTTTTCTGTCAACAACAATGTGTGAGTCTAAATAAATTCTCGCTTCCTCATGTTTTTCTTGTACTCTCTGTAGATGTCGATATTTTAAAAAAAGTGAAGAGTCTGGTCGATAAATGCAGAAGTGAAGATCTTGAGACTTTCTGCACTACAGTGCTGTCAAAACCTCCTTCCTTCCTTTACCTTTCCTAACGTCATCCCTTCTTTCCTCTCTCTTCCTTTGCTCCTGTCATCATTTACCTCCTTTGCCTTCCTCCCTTCCTGCCTGTCCTTCTTCCAGACGACATAGCCGGGCCCCAGCCTGGGCCTTTCCTAGTGAGTGTCATGGGCGCCTCTCTGCAGTCTCTTCCTCTGCCTCTCCCTCCACCTCCTCCTCCCTCCCACACTACTATTCAGCACAGTCTCAGCCTCAATGGTAAGATGAGTCCTGAGGGCTGATGGGAAATATGGTCCGAGTTTAGTGACTTCCTGCTCTCATTATAATTAACTAATGAGTGTCAGTTAGTTGAATGGGACATGTTTATATTAAAAATACTTAATTTTGCACCTTTAACTTCTCTGATATAGATGCTTTCCTTCGGGCCCTTCCGCATTCAAACCCAGCGGATGCTCCACCCCCCATCAGACAGGCTCCACCCCCCATGCTGTGTGCCCTGCGGAGGTCGGAAGCCAGTAACTTCACCGCCAGTCTGAGAGAACTGGAGAAGGTAAGTTGATATTGATGGTCATTATATGGTCAGCTATACAAAGTGCAAGTTACATGCTATGATTTGAAATAAAAACATCAGGATTTATGTAATAGTTTTATTTAATGTTTGGGTGCATATGGACAAATATGTGAGCCAATTGCCAGAGTATTTATAGGCAATGTGGAATTACACTTGCTCACCAAAATTTTATTCATTTATTTATTTTTTGCATATAAAACCAAGTGAGTTCTGATCAATTTGAATTTGAATCTGCAGTTCATTACAAAGGTTTAGTTTTACTTTAGTTTGGGAATGCACTGACTGTGTTTGTGTAATGGATTGTGATTGCATGCATTAAAACACCTGCAGTGCGGCTGGTACTGGGGTCCCATGAACTGGGAGGACGCAGAGATGAAGCTGAAGGGTAAACCGGATGGATCCTTCCTAGTCCGAGACAGCTCAGACCCTCGATACATCCTGAGCCTCAGCTTCAGATCGCAGGGAGTCACACACCACACTCGCATGGAGCACTACCGAGGTGGGAAACACACACATGTCTCAGTTTGGACTATTCATGTACTTAACAGAAACAATGCATTTTAATTATATTACTGAAATTATGCCAGAGTTAGCCCAAAGGCCAATTTCGTAGTGTAATCTTCTGAACTAGATAAAAGATAAAACATCCTCCATACAGTAACAGAAGACCACACAATACAACACAACACCATAACATGATCATTTGACACAATATTAGCAGTGAAACTATAAACTAGCTTATTTACTAGATCTAATTGGACAAGGAGTTGTTGCCGTGCTGCTTCTCGTGTATTCTGGAGTAGCATCGCTGTCTTGATGATGCTTCAGCAGAAAAATGAATACCTCTCCTGGTGGATGATTTTAGTTAAAAGGAGACATTAAATTTAAAAGCCACGTTCTTTATTATGAACGGATCATTCTGCTGTATTTACCATGTCTTCAAAGCTTAAAAGGTTAACGCAGATTTTACATTGATGATGCTGTAAGGCTCTCTATGATGGTTTGGTACAGCGCTGTGAGGGAATCCTTGCATTCCTA
This sequence comes from Bujurquina vittata, assembly GCA_015106715.1. Classification (NCBI taxonomy): domain Eukaryota; kingdom Metazoa; phylum Chordata; class Actinopteri; order Cichliformes; family Cichlidae; genus Bujurquina; species Bujurquina vittata. The sequence continues at coordinate 21,677 of VUQK01010346.1, read as the reverse complement.
AAAATTTCAGCTGTGTCATTGGACAAACACTTTATTGTGAATCCGATATGAAAATGGTCACGTGTTGATGTCATTATCTCTCTAGTAATGCTTTATTTTATGTAGTTCTTGTTGTGATGCTTGAGTTCGGGTTTTTATTTACAATCAAAGGTAAGGTGTAGGTTCAGTGTGTCAGGATTTATGTATCACCAAATGAAAGGTCCCATTTTGTGCACACTACGCCCCGTTTTGTCTTTAGCTGAGTACATTTTTTAAAATCTTCTTGGTAAGAAGTAAAAGGCAGAGTCAACCATGAAAATGAAGCACAACTGCACACTGAACAACACACACATTAGCCCATCTGCATTCTCCCTGTGCTCATATTTGTCAGCTTGAAGTTAATAAAAGGAAAGAATGCCTACTAATGATGAAGTGCAAACATTTGACATCATTAGATAAAATAAATGATCTAATCCTCGTGATGCTCCTCAGTTGGCAGATACTTGACTTTGTAATCTACTAAAACGTTTGAAAGGATTCACTTTGAATCAGAGTCTATTCAGTAATAATGAGGCTACAAAACATAGCAGAAGATAAATCACGCAAACTACAGTAATGTTCAGAGGTTGACTCACACTCATGTCTATTTGTCTAGAAGAATTATTCAGTTTTCACAAATTAGATTTTTGCTGTAAATCTAAGTCCTCAAAAAGACAGAAAGATAGAGGTTCAAGAGGACAAACACCTCCTCACGCAGCTCCATATGCCGGTCATTCAACTCAGGCATCTAATATGGACACGCACCACACATGCGTGAGCACATGTTACCACAACAAGTCACGCAAGACCATCACACATGGACACATGCAAGCTGAGTATCGTACATAAGTATGCACATCGAACTGTGCTCTATACTCCATTTCACCCACTGTGCACTTTGTGCAAAGTGTAATCAAAAAGAGCTGCCAAACAAAAGCAGGTTTCCTGCCACTGACACGGGGATCCTGTGCTTAATGGATGATGACATGTTAATGAATACTGATGTGTCAAAAATGACATCATTAAAGATGAAGATGTTTCTGCTGACTTTGAGTTGCTGCCACACAGAGTCGTGATTGCCAGACAGACACAGCAGGATCCAAACAACACCGTACGCATCAGAGTGCATAACTTCATACTGTTAATAAATTACTAATAAAAATTACAAACTAAATGATTTCACAGCTGTTAATTAGCTAAATAATAATGGTCTAATGCAATAGTTAGAATGAAAAATATGAGAAAAGTTCAGTCAAAAACATTTCAAACCCAAGCCAGTAAAACCAGCAGAGGCCCCAGTGCACAGAGCTCTGCTAACAGAAGCAACATGATAACAACTAGCAGCATTTATTAACTGCTTTTTAAAATTACAATAGAGGCTGGAACTAATGAATTTTTACAACAGCAGTTGTAAAACAGGATTAGCTCTTTAAATTATGAGTGATGACAAAACTCTGTCCCATCTATGCCTGCACCATAAACACTGTTTCAAGTCCCCGGGTGGTAACTGCTGCATTAATCCAAAAATAATGGGGGTTTGGTTTTTTTCTCACCTCAGCTGCGCAAACGATTATGAAATGAATATCAAAGAAAGTGTTAAACTAACCTGGGGAAATGCACTGCGGTCTCAAATGAGGCAAACAACAAAAAGTGAAAGTGTTTATACAATAAAGGCAAAAAATTTATTAATTAATTAATGAGTGGAGAAGATGGAGAAGAGACTTTGGCATGATTTGATTTTGAATGAATCTTGGCTTAGTACTTATAGACTTTTGTTGTGCGAAGTTACAAATAACATAAGATGTGATAAAGCCAGATAAAACCAGATCTGGACTCCAAACTGTAGTTCTACAATAAATTAACAGGATAACGACACATATTGTACTTAATTTAACCCAATAGGAAAAACACGAACCAGCAGCCTTAAAATATTATAACATGAAAAAGGTTCAATTCTCTTTAAACAAAACCTGGGAAGCTCTGTGTGTAAAAATCTGAGTCTGAAAGCAGTGTCATTTGACAGATACCCAATGTTATTTATCCAACTTTGTGCCAAGGAAACAAGAAAAAATTACAACTATATAAATAACTGAGCTGTTTTAAAATCTTTTAGTGCTATATTAGTATATAAGCTACTGACCTCAAAACACAGTTTTGTTCAAAACTTCACAAAAAGGTTATCTGACTTTACTGTAGCTACTGTACCGTGACAAAAATGCACGAAGCACGACACCACATGCCTCTCTGCCCACGCCCTACATGTGTGACAGACTAACAAGGTGACTTGTAAAAGATGAATGTGTCAGCGGTCACATACTCCAGTACACATGTACACAGTACAAGATGCACATAACTAGGGCTGTACATTAATGAGTCACCATTACACGGTCTCGGAGTCCTGCCTGGAAACACATTCATGATTGCAGATATGCAGCCCTGACTGACACAACATGCTCACATCAGTGCAGCCTTGTTTGCATGAATGCATCGTGACCCAGCATGAATTGAGGGCAGGAAGGCTTTAAGGGAAACAATCACTGTGCGGCCAACAGGAAGTCAAGTCACTCATATCACTTAGATTTGTCTGATCACATATTGGCTACTTGTAAATGTTCTTACAATCTTTGTTTATTTCTGGATGACTACACCCGCAGGTAGTTTACTGTTCTACACTTAACAGTTCAAATACAGAATTATGTATTTAAAATGCTCTAAAGTAATTTTCTATCTTTATGAGACTGAGATATGTAAGTGCATTAAATATTGGTTAGTCAAGCTGTAATGTCAGCTAGCTGCATGCCCTTTATTGGCAGTAGAAAGTAAACAGCTCCTACATAAAACTGTTCACATAAAGGTTTGTGAATGTTTTTGAGCATCTGGGTCATGATTTGTGGAAAAAGACAGTGTTGCTGCGTGTTTCAGTTGCAATTTTTGGCCCTTCAGGCACTGCTAAGTGAAGGCAGACAGATTTAAAGCTGATATATGCCAAGACACAAAAAATGTCACACCAAAGCCATCTAGAAGGATAAAGAGTGGTGCATGCCAGAAGAAATATATATGAAATTGATTTATTGGTGAACTTAACTTTTAAAGTTGCATTATTTCTGGGACCTAAAGGGCATGATTTGCAAGTTAAAGCTGCACAAGCTGATGGAAATGTCATTTTGTTGTTTTTGGTCCCTTGTATGGTGCATACTGTGAGACAGCAAAAATATTTAATTTTGTTATCATACAGATGCTCCTGCAGAATTGTTTTACATGCAAATGTTTAATTATTCATCCAGGTGTGATTTATAGATATTAAAAAAGTACACACATTACAGTACATACAGGAAAAAACATTCCTCTTTTCCTGCCTGCAGGGACGTTCAGTTTGTGGTGTCATCCAAAGTTTGAGGACCGCTGCCACTCTGTGGTGGAGTTCATCGAGCGAGCCATCATGCACTCCAAGAATGGCAAATTCCTCTACTTCCTGCGCTCCAGAGTCCCAGGTAAAGCAACATAGGCCTTATATAATGCATGTGAGCTACCACTTAGTGAGAAGTGCCTGAGAGAGAGAAAGGAAAAGTGGAATATGTGTGTGACCATCTTTTTGTGTACATTTAGCTTCTGAATCATGATTATGAGAAGACACCTGTGTGGGGCATTTATGTCTTCAAGTATATTTGTACTAGTTTGTGTGTGTATATATATATAAGTGTATGCAGTTCAATTTACTGCATCCACGCATACTTTCCTGAGCACTTTATGCACATACCACTGAGTAGTAAGCAAGTTTACCCCTCGTGAGAAAAGTGCCAACATGCAGTTAGCAGTTAAAATGTGATGTATGCGGTACTCAGCACAACATAAGACAAGTCACCATAGACTACTTCATTACACCATCCGGCTTGATGAAAACAAATATGAAGGATCACAGTGTCTTCTGATTGGGAAATATATTTGTGCTCTACAAAATGTTATGAAAATAAGTTTCTGACTAATAATTATATTAAACTAAATCTTGGGACAGAAATACTCACCAAAGCAGCAAGTGTGGACTCCTCCACTACTACAACAAACTACAACAAATGTTTTATTTACGCCTGTCTGAATAATCCAGGCTAAGAATCAGTCTGTTCAAAGATGCTGTCATCTACACTTTCAGATTTAATATGTAATGTGTGAGGCATCTTGTAGTAATGAATCAGCTGTATCTGCTGCTATGGGCTTTTGGGAGCTTTATATTGAATTTCAGCTCACTGCTTCCCTGTCCAGCTGCAACTTTACTGTTTTATTTAATTCCCACTGCCACCATAATGTCATTTTCAGTTTGAGGAAAAGCTCCAAAAACCCATAGTTTTTGGCACATAGAGAGAGCGATTTCCCTCAGGAGTCTGTCGAGACCAAAAAGCTGAAAGAGCATTGATACATTGAGTCCAACAGGTTAGTTAAAACCACCACTCCACAAAAACGATCTTGGTTTGATAGTTGTGTCAAGGTGGTCTGCTGTTACAGTGCTGATGCTGATGAGGTCGGCGTGTGTAGAATTAATCCCTGTAAGCCAGAAGTTCAGATTTCACACTGCTCTGAGAGCTCAGTTTCACATACGTTTTTCTACTCTGGTGTCTGTTTGATGCCAAAGAGTTCAGCTGTCCTGTTTACAAAGGCGTAAAGGAGGGAAGGCTGAACTGATCAAAGCTGACATGATAAATAAGGTCTAATTGCAAATGAAGCAAAGCTGCTCTCGTAGATTCCAAGAATAACAATGTGGAGCTGGAAACTAGCATCCCCTTTAAGTTAAAAAAATAAATAAATTACACATTTGTGTAAAATAGAGGGGATGTTTTTTTGGCCATTAAGGTATAGACACAACAGTTGAAATGAGAAAACAAAGAGGGTGAATGATGTACAACAAAGCCCCCTAGCTGTAATAAAACTTGGCTACATGTCATAGCCACTGGGCCACCAGCATGCCCAAAGTCAAACTGGGAAAGGGCACTGGTGGAAAAGTGTTTGGCGAAGTCAAAATGTGTCACTGAGTAAAGCGTTTCTCCCTGTCCCAGGACTACCTCCCACTCCGGTGCAGCTGCTGTATCCTGTCTCTCGCTTCAGCAACGTGAAATCACTTCAACACCTCTGTCGCTTCTGCATCCGACAAATAGTTCGCATCGACCACATCCAAGAGCTTCCACTGCCCAGGTACTCAGCTGCTAATAATCATGTCATCACTTGCTGAAATATACATCAGCGGAAAACTCTTTGTCCCCAACAATGCTCCTGTTTTCCAAGATGCTGTCTTGTGGTCGTGCTTTATGAGGATAAATAATAGACTCTTTATGTGCCGAGAGATTTTAACCTTTCAGCAGATAAAATCCAGCCACATAATTGAGGTAGGGAAGAAAGGCGATACATTTTGTTTCTATAAATACAATATGTAGAAGCATAGTTTAGTTTGTATCTAACTAAAACTTGAGGTTGGGAGCCAGTACTTCAAAAAAATCCTGAATGGATTTCCTTGGACATTAGTGCTGATGTTCTGACTCTTCATCTCTGTATCCAGTCTTTGAGTTTGATTGTTGATTTAATTTTTTTTTTGTATATTTTTGCCTCTTTCCAGACCGCTGATCTCCTACCTGAGTAAGTTTTATTACTACGACCCCGAGGAGGAGATGTACCTGTCAATCAAGAGCATCCGGAGGGTGGTGGGAGTAGAGCAGGAGGCCGAGTCGCAGACGTAGCAGCAGAGATCTTCTCAGCTCGAGTGAGTTAGTTTATCAACAACATGTTGTTGATTTCTAGAAGATCTTGTATTGTTTAAGCATTCAGAAAATTTAATTCAAGTAATTTTATGTTACTTTTTCAAATATAGATTATTTGTTGGTTGGAAAAAATGAAAGAACTAGTGGTGAAATAAAAAAAGGCAGTCCAGTTAAAATAAAATAAATACCCTGGCGTAATTTTAATACAAAGTATTAATATACACAGTTTTACTCTCCAGGTTTCTTATGGAGGACTGATCTGTACTGGTCTACCAGTCTTCCATCATCGGCCAATCAGATTCCCTGGAAATCTGCGTGTCCAGTTGGACTGGGATGGACCCTCCAATGTGTGGATTTGGACTAATGAGAGGAGGGATGTGTGCTTGCAGTTGAATGGTGGGGAAGTGCAAATGCAGAGGACTCAGTGACTTCTGAGGAGGAACTGCAGAGAGATGCTCACCTGAAAACATGTGGACAGGCACAAAAACAGAGCCTGAATTATGAACTCAATTTCCTGAACCTGCTGAAATGGACTTTTAAAACACAGTGCACTGGTCAATTGGTACAACTGTTGTTCGCTGCCGTTTCCTTGTTTTTCCTTCCATTCTGTCAAAATGAAGGATTTTGGTTTAAAAGATGTCCTCAGTATTGCTATACACACAGAGGCAGGGCCACAGAGGCCTATCAAATCATTTGGTATTGCCCTCATCTAAAACTGAACCTCAATAATTGAACTTTATGAATCAACTAAACCATTTTTCTTTAATCCTGTGAGTGTTTCTGCATTTTGTTTAAAGTCCTCTAACATGCTATGATGCATTTTGAGGAAAGGCACTGAAGAAAATATCAACTGTGGCTCTTGCAGCAACCAACACCAATTATTTATTATTAAACATTAACAAGTGTGCCAGCTATTTTTTAAAGTGACAATAGGCAGTTTTCCCTGTAACTCCTGTTGCAAAACTGGACTGATATTTTTAAACACCCACTTCTTTTGAATAAATAACTTGCCAGGTGTTGGCGATCTTCTAGAAATCATATCACCCAAATGTCAGCTCTGAACTTCTCAAGTCCATTGAGTGAAATCCCATCCCAGATACAAACTTTCTTTCCCATCTTTGCCTCCTCAACAACAGGACCTGTTTCCTCTCGCTAGGTAGAAAATAGATGCAGCATGGTTGTTCTACTGTCTGTCTGGGAAACTAAAAGTGCTATCCTCATCTTGTCTGTATTGGAAAGTCTATATTCCCTGGAGATTTTGTACCTGTTGGCTGACAGAGCAGCTGAGAGCAAGTATCTTTAGGGTTTACAGAGAACAGTGAAAGAGAAAATATCAGGTGAGTGGCAGCTCTGTGGGCAAAAATGCCTTGTTAGTGTCAAAGGATAGAGGAAACTTTGCCCGACTGCTTGGCGCTGATAGGAAGACAAAAGTTACTCAGTAATCACTTGTTACAATACAGGTATGCAGAAGAGCATCTCTGAACCTTGAAGCAGATAGGCTATAGCAGCAGAAGAGCACACTGGCTGCCACTCCAGTCAGCTAAGAACGGCAAACTGGGGCTACAATTTGCACTGGTCCACCAAAATAGGACAACACAAGATTGGAAAAATGTTGCCTGAAAATGAGTTCACTGTACTCATAAGGCCTCCACAATCAGCAGATCTCAATCCAACAGAGCACCTTTGGGATGCCGCTGAATGGGTGATTTGCATTATAGATGTTCAGCTGACAAATGTGCAACAACTGTGTGACGCTATCATGTCAATATGGACCAAATGACTCTGAGGAATGTTTACCAACACCTTGTTGAATCTATGCAACAAAAAATTAAGGAAGTTCTGGAGCCAAAAAGGTTCCAACCTGGTGCCAGCAGGGTTTAGCTAAAAAGTGACTGGTAAGTGAATCTCTTTCTGCATTCACAGAGTTAATTAATTTATGGTGTGAAAGAAAGTTTTAGCTTTGGGAGAAGGAATGTGCTCTCAGACTGCTCTGCTCTCATAGGTTTTCTATTGGCCATTAAATATTTGCCAGATTCTTCTGAGTATGAAATGCCCCATAATAATAGTAACAATATATCCCAAGTTGTCTTTGTAATTGAAATCAAACAGAAATGGCACCCACAGGCACTGGTTGATATCAGTTTGAGCTATGCTATGGATTCCGATGATTCATATTTTTGCCTGGTCCTCTACCAAAAATGCCTAAAACAACCTCCAGATAGACTTAATTCCTTTATTTGTGATTACTGAGTCATAATGTAAAGAGACAGCCGTTACTACGGTTGCTAAAGTTAACGAACAGAAAGTTTGTCGCTGATTTTACGTGTGCCTTTCTTTTATACCCCTGGTCCTGTTGCTTTGTATTCTGGTCTATTAAAACTCCCGTTCTGTGTTTGTTGCTCTTAAATAACCCAGTTGACTAAATGTTGGTGCTGTTAACATCCAGACAGAGATTCACAAAAATATTGAAATACCAAAGAAAAAAAATACTTCCTCAGAAATCTAGTTTAGGATACAAAAAGATGATTTGACATGTCTTTCTTCTTTGGGGGAGATATTTTCTTTTACCATCAAGCTGGTCAATAAATTGAAGACAAAACTTAATTGAAACTGTCATCTGATCCGGGAATACTGAATTTGGGAACATCAGATTATTGCCAAAATGCCCTGCCTCTGAGTGTGTATATGACCTGCGACTGCTCTCTACCTGTTTGTTTTATTTGTTGAAATGCCCAGGTGTATTTTGCTCATTCTGTTTCTCGGTACCCTGAAGCTGGCTACTGGCTCAGCTTTTTTAGTAAAAAAATGAAAAAAATAAACAATTTGATTGTTTTCATTTTCAATTAAATGAAATTATTTACATTAAGTAAGCAAGTATACCATTTGGTCTATAATTGTTTTTCAAAAAAGCTAAAGATCACGTCTTTGCTTCACAGCTTCTGGTTGTGAGTTCTTCGCACAGAGAGTGCTTCATTTTTTAATGTCAGCTATTCTCTTTGAAATGTTTAAGGCTGAAAACTCCTGCCACAGCTTTGGCTTGCTCATGAAGCCTGTTAAGTGATAAAAGTGAGATATCCCAGTTAAATTATGCAGCACTTTCTCTCTGAGGCTCTCCGCAGAGGTGCCTGGGGAGAAGGTGAGAGACAGTATCTGCATCCTTCATCAAGCCAACTACAGCACACTTGAGGTGAAGAGGGAGAAAGTGCTTTAACTAAAAGCAGGACTCTGGTTTCCCAAGCACTTAAAAAACTCATGCAGTGATGCAGGGAGAGGACGCACGGGGGAGAAATGAAAGAGGTCTGTATGTGAATAAGGTCAAGAGTACTCTTTGGGAAAAGCCTATATGAAAAGGCACTGCATGCATTGTGGATGTGAATGGAGTCGTTCGGAGTGAGCCAATGAAAAAGAGGGACAGCTCATCGTAGCCTACATGTTGGCTGAAAGTGCTGGGGGCCAAGCTCTGCTGATGGGACTGACAGCCACCATGGGGACATTCTCTCCACAGGTTGAGCATCCCTCAGTGGCAGAGCTGGAATCATGTCAGTCTGTCTTATTGGGTTTGAATACAAATTCAAAAAGAAAAGTCCCGAGTCTTCAGTACTTAAATCCCTCAGGAACCAGCCTGAGGCAAACCAGCCAGTAACTTGCTGCAGAAGTTTTTACGCTATTATTATTATTATTATTATTATTATTATTATTATTATTATTATTATTATTATTATTATTATTATTATTATTATTATTATTATTATTATTATTATTATATTACAGTATTAGTACTGTTTCCCAGCATTAAACACTTTATTTGCTTCAGGAAAAAAATCAATTTTTACCAGTAAAATCTGTAACTGGAGTTCAACACTGTAAACCAAATATCTGCTTGGTAAAAGGTACAAATTAA
>VUQK01010346.1:0-11997 GCA_015106715.1 Bujurquina vittata | reverse complement strand
AGTAAACAAACATAAGACTTAATAGTTAAACTTACTTGAATTTTTCAGGGCAATCGGTTTCCAAGATTTTTTTAAGTAAGGTCAACTTATCAGATTTTAGAGTGAAGGATGCCAACATTCACATCAAATTTTTGAATGGGGAGCAAAAGAAGCCATGTGTGTCCATTGTGAACAACCATCACTGACCAGAGGTGGTGGTTTACAACATCAGCTACTATATCAGCCATCTACAATGCAGTCTTGAGATCCCTTCCCAACCTCTTCAATCCCCCCTCTCACACCTTACTTCAGGTGACCTCAATAAGTCATGTGATAGGGCGGGGCAAGGTCTTGCAGTGATTTTAGCCCAAACCCCCTGATGGTAATGACCCACGCCTTTTTTCACACGTGTGGCTCATGTGATGACGCACATGATTAAGAGTAGGTCAAAACTTAAGAAGTTCAGTTGCCTTTTTTTTTCAAGCTCTTGACACTACCATGACCTGAATGACTGAACCTACAAAGGGAAATTTGAAGCACACTGGCTCCCTCCAGGGAGAGACAAAGCATCTAATAATAAGCATAAATAGTTATCTTGATATCAAGAATTGACACTATTTTTGGATCAAATCATTAGCTTTAGATAAGGATATCAAAACTAATGTGTTCAAATATGAGAGCTTTATAACTGGACATACACATTCATCTTCAGCTGTGAGCAAACAACTAGGTTACTGAAGAGAGGAATACCTGGCACACAGCCAGCTTAAATTATTCTCATTCTTTGCTACATAAGCAGGTAATACTAGCAAGTAATAGCTCTTTTCGACCCCCTACATGCACTCCATTGTATTTAAAATATGCGCTTTGAAAAGTGCTATATAAGTCGAAGGCATTATTATTATTATTATTATTATTATTATTATTATTAGCATTATAATTATTAGCATTAAACACTTTATTTGCTTCCGGAAAAAAATCAATTTTTACCAGTAAAATCTGTAACTGGAGTTCAACACTGTAAACCAAATATCTGCTTGGTAAAAGGTACAAATTAATTTACAAATGCACACTGTATATTCATTCACAGTTGATTCATCACTTGCCAAAATATTAAAATAAAAATATTTGCCTGATGATGGCACTAGATCCAAAGACAGTAAATCACAAAAGTTATGGAAATCAAGGAGAACTTTAATATCTGTATCACATTCATCCCAGTCCAGCAGAGATCCTACATATCTGTGTCAACATGCTCACAAAGACAGCATGTACAGCACAATTTCGTTTGAGTGAGTTGGTCTTTTATCAATCAGAGTTCAATCAAATTTGGTGATCACTTTAATTAGATCAAAGACTCAAATCAGCGAAACAGTAAGCAAAATAAAAATGGGATCAGATAAAGTTGCAAGTCAACCATAGCAAGAGTCAATTAAATGAAGACAGCTAATGAGAAATCAATGCAAAATCTATGTGAAGACAGAAAACAAAGGAGAGTAAAGAGGTCCAAAGGTAAAAATTGTCAACAAAGATTCAAACCAACCATCCTAAGGTGACCAGAAGTAGACAAATGAAACACGTGTAAAAATGATCACAAATGTGACCAAAAGGCAAAAAGACAACAAAGAGAGTGATTTGACTTCAATGTGCCAACAGGGCCATTGTCTCATAGTCAATCAGTATAGCCTGCAGTGTATTGATCGGCCGAGCTTTGACATCAGATCAGCTAATGACTTGAATGCTGCATCCACTGCTGCATTGGCAGTTAACACACAAGCAGAGGGCCAGATGTCAAAGAGCCTTTCAGGGTAAAACTACAGCCTATTGTGAAGGCTGTGTTGAAAACAATAGGATAAGAAAAAAAGGCTTGTTGTCCCATAGCGCCGGCCTGTGAAGGCCTGTCTTCACTCGCATCAAAATCCAAGAGAAAGTGATGTTGAAAATTTGATTAAAAAAACAAAACATAAACAACACGGGTTGTTGGCTATAAATTGCTGATACTACCCAAACACATGTAAATATGCGATCTACTTGCCACTGGGACACAAACTTCAATACAAGAGCATTAAATTTAGGTCAGAGTAATGAGAAATATTAAGTCAATTCAGTTGTATTTATATAGCGCCAAATCACAACAGTCGCCTTGACGCGCTTTTTATCAACATCACAAAGTAACCACCTCCTATTACCAGTTTTAATTCACTTTTTATATAAATAAATACATACGTTTATATAAATATACACTTGTGAGTAATTTCAATTACTGTTATTACTGCGGTCCACCTCTAGTACATTCGGGACCCACCAGGGGACCACGGCCCACACTTTGGGAATCACTGCTGTACAGTATAGTCAGAGGTGGCAAAAGTACAGACATTCTGTGCTTAAGTAGAAGTACAAATACTTATGTTAACAAACACTTGTAAAATTTGAAGAACTGATTCAACTTTTTTACTCAAGTAAAAGTGAAAAAGTAAAGGCTCTGAGATACTCAAAGTAAGAAAGTAAAAGTAGCTCTTTGGAAAACATTTCTACCAGTAATTTTTGTGTAAAGCTAACTGAACCTGTTATATTAATATAATAATATAAAATTATATTACATGAGAATACAAACATTATTCTAACGTTTAATCTAATGAAGGTACTGAGCTTGAATCTGTTATGTAGGACACAAGCTCTGAAAGGGAACGTAAACACAGCTCTATTTTCTGTGTCCTACATTGTAGAGGGTGACTGTGGTGCACACCTAAACACAAAAATGAGTGTGCTCAGGGGTTAATGTGGGATTCAGAAGGTGGAGGAACCCTAAGATCAGTTGTAGTGGCAATCAAAACTTTTTATTGTGAGCTCCAGTAAATTTTCTTGGTTACAGGTTGTGATCAGCTGAGCTGCTGCTGCTGCTCTGAGGTTTACGGCCCTGTGTGTTATCTCAGCTGATTTCCATCCCTTACACTGACTGTATACTGTATTTACACTGACAGCATACAGGTTTTTATAAATGTTAAATTCAGTGAAGGAATCTAAGCATGAACAGCTTTGATTCAAACTCATCTTATCTCAATTTAGTTACAAGTTACTTCATGTAACCTGTAACTCTGACCCTGAACACAGCCTCTGTGCACCAGTCCAACACAGAGCTTTGCTGTAAATACAGTACAGCAAACTAACTTGTTTACCCTGCACTAAATTGCAGAGTATTTTCATACAATCTTTGAATTACACAAAGATTGTATTTAAATCTAACCTCTCTTCTGTCCTCTTTCTTACATCTTTCTCCTTCCTTGAAGTTTTTGCTCTTTCTTTGCTCTCCCTGGAAATACAGCAGCTCTTCTTTTAGCTATACGGACATCTGCCCTCAGTCAGGCCCCCTGCATCCCCTGATTATAGTGCTAAAAATGATGCATAAATTATAAGGTTTTGCCTCTTTAATGTCTTTGTGTGCAGTAAGCCCTGGTGATGGTGGACACGCCAGTAGGATTGTGTCTTATGTTTTATTGTTTTTCTATTTAGGCTCAGATCAGTTTGATGTTTGAAGGCGCAGTGACCAAAAAATAAAAACTTTCCTCCCTCAAATATCTGAAATCTAAAGTAATGAGTCTGTTTTTTAAAATGGCACAGTGGCACAGTTTAAACAGGTCGGCACCACTGACTTAAAGCTCATTGATCAGCGCGGCTGCCATTCTTATTTTGACCGAACTGCCCCTCAAAGATTCCATTGGCCGGTAGGGACGTCAGTAAAGCAGCGCTCCTGTTGTAATAGGGTACTCGCTAGTTCCAGGTCTGTCCTCTTTGAACCGCCCCACGGATCACAATCTCGATATTCCATTGGGCAAATCGTCATCCATCGACTGACGTACAGAAATCTCACGTTGGGATTGGCTCAGGTGAACTTCGATCACAAAGACAGCTGAAGGCGGCTGGTCGGAGCGGACGTCGTTCAACTCTCCATTGTCCGTGGATTGGTGCAGCAGCGCGGGCGGATTCTTCCATGGGCTCGGTCTGCAAGGCTCGCGGAGAGCGAATGTCGTCATGAGCGGTGGGTAGGAATTAAAACATTGGTGTTTATATTACATTCTACTTCGTAAAACATTATATTTGTATTGAAGAGAAAGCACTAATCATACTGTGGTACAGATAACTATGTTTCAGGGGGATTCGTGGGGTTGTATGTTCCAAAATAAGCAGTGCACTTCCGGCAAAGGGCTGCCTTTTTCTGTAACGTTATCAAAGAGAGTTTTACTTGCTAGCTGCGCGTCAGCTAGCCAAAATGCTAGTGGACGCGATGGAGCTGGTTCTTTACTTGTTTTTGCCCCCAAATGTGTCTGTGCATTTCCACCACATATGAAACTCCACAGCAGCACACTGAGATAATTCCATGGTACAGACATTCCAGTCTTGCCTCATTTGTCTGTCAAAGCAAAGATGCACATATACACAAATCAGCTTAAGCTAGCATCTAGATATTTCAGACTACCTCAGTTAAGTCAGTAGTGCTAGCTCGGTGGCTAACGTTAGCTGCTGTTGCATTGCAAACAAACCCAACAGAGTATGGCGGCGCTATTTTGAGGCCGCACTTTTTTCCCTCCCCATTTGTGCTATTTGCAGGACTTAGGCAAACTCGCATAACTGTTGGGCTCTGTAAAATTGCTAAAGTTCTTTTAATTGTCGTAAAGATTTGTTATCATCCATCCAAAAAATGTAACAGCGTAGATAGGTTAGTGGCTCAGCAGGCTGAGATGTTCCCGTGTGAAAGTCTGCTGCTTTAACAGTGATGTTCAGGCGTTTCGATTAACAGCTGCATTTATAATACTTTTACTTAATGAGGCAGGCAGCTCCAGCAGAGGAACTCCTTCCTGTTTGTACAGCTGATCAGCAGCCACCACGCAGAGGCTGAGTTTATTATCTGTCAGGCTTAAGTTTATTGTCGACAGATGAACTGGCAGATACAGATGGTACATCTTGTAGAAATGAGGAATTTCTGCTTCAGGCATTTCCTCATAGGCAGCAAGTGATCTGACGTCTCCATTCTTGAGCAGGCATTTAGTAAAGCAACTGTTTGTGCTCTTTTATGTATTGTCATTACACTTGAATTCCAGAGTAAAGCGTCTGTTGTTTGGAAAACAAGTTCATGGCAATCTTGGACTACTCTAAATGCTTTTCTAACAGTCTGAATGAAAAACATTTTCTACATTGCATGATAAAAAAACACATTCCCAAACCAAAAAATAAAAAGTTAATTGTAGAGTTATGAAATTAATTTACAGTAGGATTTATTTTAATTTTATTTCAATGTTGGGTGATGAAAACACAACAATAAGTGCTACTAAAACCACCTGCTGGATATTGTGCTGGTCTTCCTCATGCCAGCAAAGCTGCTCTGACCCTCTGTGGCCTGTGGTGTCAGGCACTGGGCTGTCCTAGATAGGGATGCTCGATCACAATGAGATTAGGGTATCTTGCAGGTTAATGCTTTGGGCTCTGTGTTTTTGTTCCTCAGAGTTTTTTTATTGGTATAGCAGGTTGTGTTCTGCTGGGAAATGTTGTTGTTGCCATGTGTGGCTAGGGTGCCTGATCTGCAATTAGAGTTCATTTGGTTGGAGCTGTCAAAAATAGCACATGATCTGTCAGTGGTTTTAATGTTGTAGTTGATGGGTGTATTGCAACACAGTTTTCCTCAATAAAAATTAAACAGTAGTTCAATAAATGTTGAGTATAATACTTGTGCATTTTGTGCATGCACAGAAATGCTGTGAATGCTCGAAAGGTGAAGACAAGAAAGATCACTGAAGTCAGAATTTTGAAGAAGGCTACATTTACACATTTACGCTGACTAAAAAAAAAGCAGTTGCTGCACAGCATGGTACATGCTTTAAAAACAGTCAACCACAGACACATCTCATCATTTGTAGCACCTGTTAGAAAAAGCTGAAAATAAAACTGCCCCAAACAAGGGTTGTTAGTGGACAGGCTTTATTAGCATTTTCAAGCATTTTTGCCTTTAAACCTGACATTATGTTTTTGCAGTTACAGTGATGATTCTCATATATAGTGTGATATAAATTTTTTGTCCCAATTCATCTTTTTTTATATCAAATATTGATGTAAGTTAATATTTTTTTCTTTGTGAGGGCATGTTATTTCTAGTGAAATCTTTTTTCTTCATGCTGCAGAATATTCTTTGATTTTTTTCTTTAAGTATGCTTGCAGATCTGTGATGAATCACTCCTTTTACTAGCAGCCTGTGTATTTGTCGCAAATATTGGTGGTTACCTGAAGAGTGCTCTATGGCTGCCATGTGGTTATGCATCTCACGTACTGGTTGATTTCAGGTGTTTTCCAGCGTACGTGCTTTGAGCTCAACAGATGTTCTAGTAATGTTTCCTTTTGTACTGATGACAGCTGCTCAGTTACACACACAAAAAAGATGCCCATTGGTATTTCTGATCTGCAGAACCCTTGTCTTTAAATTTCACATTTTGTATATTGGACTTGAATTTTTATTGGAATAGATATTATTAAAAGGTGTAGATTATATCCTGTGCACTAGCTTGAGTTGTTGTTCAGGCAGTAATGGATAGTGGAACAGTATCACTTTATCCAGAGCAGTTCTGTTTGACAATAACAGCCTCAAACTATTTTGCCCATTAGGCAGTTTGCTTGGCCCTCAAGATTTACCCTGCTCTTAAACTGCTGCTGGGCAGCCTGCCCTAAATGTACTTATGCTGACTGTCGAAATGGAAATATAATATGCTCAATAAATTGTGTCCTTTCTGTTTTCTTTTGAGTGGAGTCCAGTGCATTTCTTTGCTTAGAGAGAATCTGAAATGTGGCCAGGATCTTGATATTTGTTGTTAGAGCATGCACAAGCTTTGATAGTTGGAAGTTGTTAAGAATGTTTGACGTACAGGTATTAAGTCTTTCTTGATTGAATCAGTTTCGAGAGGTTGTTGGTCCACTGGATGAAAAACAGAAAAAAACAGCAACAGATGTGCTGCAGTACATGAAAGCAGTGCTTTATTTATCAAACAGATCAGTAGGTGTGTGCATCATTCTTGCATACTGTACACAACAGAGAGAAAAAGATGCTGCTCTAAAGGAGTTTGTTAAAGTTTTAATTAAATATACTGCTTTGCATCACTGGTGACTGTTTTTGAAAGCATGCTTTTTGAGATTGTCAGCATTTTAAATAAAAATCTGTTTATTTATTTTTTGGCTGTTTCCTAGGTAGCTGTTTCTGGTACAATCCATCACAGTGGTAGTTTTTTACTCTTTATAATCTAGCTATTGATGCATTTTAATGTGTATGACTATACAAAATACAAAAGTTACCCCAAAAAGTTGTAAAAATTGAATAAGTATCTTAATTAACTTACGTTTGGATTTTATCCTGGATTTAGAATGCATTTAGAAATAGATAACACAGAGTAACAAAGTAACCATAACAGTAAAAGTATTTGTTACCCATCTCTGTGACTGGTAAATGCGCCTGACTAATGTAAAACTTCATTATGGTGTTATGCTGTAAAATATTATATTGACTCTTGACAGACAGCTTATAATAACTCAGCTGATACCATGTTTGAGGTGATTATTTTTTTCTATCCTTCTTCAGCTTCAAAATATTGTGGGGAAAATATTTTCTGGAAACCTCCAAAAAAAGCACTGGTATTCCTGAATGCTTTAAGAGATGTCAGTCATGGTAATATCCCACTTGTGTGGTGAAAATGAATGCGTCAGCATGCAAATTAATTTGTCAGCATGCAAATGAATGTTAATTAGCAGAGTTAATGACCTCATTTATGTAATTGATGACATTTAATAATCATATGGCAGTTTAAGAGAAACAGTACATGGCTTGTCTTTCTCAGTGTGGTTCTGTTTTGTTGTAATATCCTGGAACATCATGACCAATGCTGCGGGTAGCCTGAAATCACTCTGCTGTATGTTTTTCAGAACAACAGGACAGTATGGCTACCACTGTCGCTGTCAGTCCCAGCGAATACCTTCAGCCCTCCTCTGCTTCGACACAAGTGAGTAGCAGCTGTAAGCGTTGGCCGTGCACTCTTGTTGCACTCTTTGACATCACTGTGTATTAACCTTTGATGTGTTCATATTGCTGGACACTGGTGGCATGTTTCTGTGCTAATATAGTCCTGAGTTTTGGACCAGTTTTTTCTGCTTGCATTTATCAGATTTTTAAAATCACATTTATGTATTGTCATATTAAATTTTATAAAGTATAATAATAAATGTAATCTCTAAATAATTTAAAGTTGTGCATTCATATATAAATACCACTTCTGATCTGAACCTCGCACTGGAGCTTAACTTCATATCAAGGCCATTTTCAGCTTCATATGAAGGTGAGAGTTTGAGCATTAAAAAAAGCTTTGACTCTTGATAATTTTGTTATTAGATACCAGTTGTTTTTGTAAAAACTCTTGTGAAATGCCTGGGTTTCTTCCAGAAAATGGTAAGCACACTATGCACAAGCCTTTTCTTTTATTTATTTATTTTCTGGAAATGGAAAAGCTGCCCTCAACCACTCCCTATTCTGGCTAAAGAAAATGAGCTACACAACTTTTCTGCCAGAAACCATGTCTTCTATAAATTCAGTCGTTATCTCCCTTCCCTATGTTGATCAGCATCTGAGTGACAGACTTGCTAGGGAACTTAAATTCTAATAGCTTTGTGGCAACATAATTTTGTGTATGGCACCAACAGTCATTAAACTGTTATCACTTTTCAAATTTGATTGCTTTGGTTGGATCAACCCTCCTGGTCCCAATTTAGAACCTGTGTGTTGCCTCAAGTACATAAAGCAGTCCAGTGTATGTAAAGTGCGCTGAAGATTGCATTAATTTAGAATGCTTCCCTCTCCTGCAGCTTAAGGATCACACATTTAGACCAAAGAGGGGCACAAAGGCATTGCAGATGAAAACTCCTACACCTACTACACCACTTGATTGCTACTGATTATGGTTCTCTAATGTGTAGTTGTAGGCTTACCTGTTGGCTTGTTTACTTGTTTTGTTTTTAGTTTCTGATCTTACTACTACTTCACCCTATCTTTTCCTTAGTGCTGACCTCTTCCTGTTCAGGCTGGTTTTAATGTAGACTTGGACTGTGTTTCTTCCCACAGGACACCCAGCCCTCTCCTCTGGCCCTCCTGGCTGCCACCTGCAGTAAAATTGGCCCTCCTGCTGCTCAAGCTCCGGTCACCTCCCCTCCAGCACAGCCACAACCTCGCAGGCTCCTTCCTATAAAGCCAGCTCCTATAGCCCCAGCTCCACCCAAAAACCTTGGTTTCCTTTCAACGAAGGGCAATGTGATCCAGCTCCCTGCTGGCCTGGGCTCTACAGCTCCTGGCAGCCCCATCGTCCTTACTATCCAGCAGAGTCCTGCTCGCACCAACACCTCGGCCCCTCCTGGCATCCAGTACCAGGTGGTGCCACAGATCCAGGGTGCACAAACCATCCAGGTGATGCCACAGGGAGGTCAGATCCAGCTCATACCAGGTACCAACCAGGCCATCATTACCACTCCCATGACCATGCCAGCTGCAGCCACTGCTCCGGTCACGCCACAGAAGACTGTAGCCATCAAGCCCTCCCTCAAGTTGCGGAAGTCAAACAATACAGCTGCAAACGTGGTGCAGCTGCCCAGTGGGCTTACACTGCCCCTCAACGTGGCTACGGGAGAGGTGGGTGGGACACAAATCATCACAGAGACAGCGACAGCCACTCCCACTCCTGGAAAGGGACGACGAGGGAGGAAAAAGAAGGTGGTATTGGCTGTTGAGCCTTCACCGCCCCCTCACCCACAGGCTTCCTCTCCGACCCCAGAGCAGATGGAGACCATCTTGATAGAAGCTGGTGACAACATCATACAGGTAAAAAGAACAAAAAGCACAAAAAGAGATGCACACTTTTTTTTTTGTTAAAAGTTCTGCTTCAAGCAGTTAACATTCACTTTCTTAATCTGTGTTCTCAGTGTGTTCTTTGAACTGTCAGGTTTTTTTTAAGTTGTTACTGTTTTAACTTTTAAATTGTAAGGTTATGCAAACACAAGGTTGACTCTTTATGGTACAGAGCTTTTTTGGTGATGTGTATCACCACGTGTTATATCAGTGATTCAACGTTTGGAGACTGTCATACTTGTGTGACGAACACCATTCAAATCAGCTAAAACATCTGCTGGGTTTGTTGTGTCCGATACCTTCTTGTTGTTGTTTGTATTGTGCTTATCAGCCTTAGTTCTTTTTTGTTTGTTTGTTTGTTTTCCATGGTTTTGAAAATTGTATTGCGCATCAAGCATTTTCCATGCAAATATTGGTATCAAGTTTGAAATTCTACTATAGTGGCAGAAAGTCCTTCTCTGAAATGATCATTAACACAGTCTAGTAGCCCAGTCTGTAGCTAGCCAATGTAAATCTGCATCGTCAGCACATGCGGACATGCAAACAATGAATTTAATTTGAAGGTCTCACTCTTTTTTTCCATAGCTTATAGCCTTGGGCCAACCACACAGAATTCTAGCCTTTCAGCATCGTCACAACACTGAAGATGCTGGCTGAAGCTGAAGTTGAGCATTACGGGTCAGCTTCTTGTCTCTATATTCGCAGGCAGGGAACAATTTGCTGATTGTGCAGAGTCCTGGGCAGCCAGCTATGGTGCAGCAGGTCCAGCTGGTCCAGCCAAAACCAGAACCTCAGGTGGTTCAGATTCCACAGCAGGCATTGAAGGTAGTACAGGCTGCCTCTGCCACGTTGCCGCCTGTCCCACAGAGACAGCCTGTCTCCTCAAATCTGCAGGTCACGCCAACAGATCCATCATCAACACAGGTATCCATTCAGACTTCCTTAAATAATTTTTTTTAATAAACTCTGTTATGTTAGTCTTGACTTCTTATTGGCTGACTGCAGTCATGGTGGAAAAGTGTGACAATGACTACACGTATATTGAACCAACCTTTTAAACTTAAATTGATCAGACCTGAAGACCTCTAGAGTTTACTCTCATTTAGCTTTGATTTTGGCCTCTACCAACACCTTGTTGCTTTACAGAAGAGTGCCCATTAATCAAAACTGACATCTGAAAATGTAATTTGAGTCATCCCCTGCTAAAAGGAACCGCACTATGTGTTCACCACCACCAATTTGACATAAGTCATGAAATAAGAAATCGTAATAGAGTTATTTGTGCTTCTGTAGTGTAGTGGTTTAGACATTTGCTTAAAAACCAAGGATCCCCTATTTGACCTGGAATGAGCCATAAATCCTTTGGGGGTTGTGTCAGGAAGAACATCTGGTGAGGGTGGGGATCTGCCAAATCAAATATACGGTGCTACCCTGTGAATAAGGGAACGGCTGAAAGTAAATTCTATTTATTATGGCACGGGACCATGGGACATTCTTCCAAGCTGCAAATAAACTACACACATGTTCAAAATCGTACATAAGATAATATAAAAATTTAATTAGGAATTAGCTTATACACCAGTAAGGGTTAATATTTTAAGTAAAAATGTAATTATTTTCTTTCCTCAGATTCTCTTTAAAACGGCTTCAGGAGAGTGGCAGTCTGTTCAGCTCCAGGACTCCATGACGACTGCGACGACCCCTGCCACCACGGTTGCCCCTGCCACCACCATCACGCCGCCAGCTGCCAGCACCAAGAGAACACAAGCTACTGGAGGACGGAAGGAACGGACTCTGGCAAAAATTGCCCCTGCCGGTGGAATGATACAGTTGAACACGTCACAGCTCACCTCAGCAGCACAAGCAGTGCAGACCATCAGCATCAACGGGGTCCAAGTTCAGGGAGTTCCTGTTACCATCACCAATGCAGGAGGTGAGCTGATGTTGGGTGGGTTTTTTTTTCGTACCAAGCATTCCATTGGCTCTTTATAAAACTGAGCACAAAGCAACTAAACTGTTTTTGTGAATAGAGAGAATGACTTTTTTTTTTTTTTTTTTAAACAAGGGAAGAATGCTTTTCTCTTTTACTTTTTATATTT
>VUQK01010345.1:21287-43422 GCA_015106715.1 Bujurquina vittata | reverse complement strand
AGCTCTACATTTTGATGCTAAAATTATGGCTGGAGGGTGAGCGCTGTGGACACAGTGGCAGGTTAAAGAGAAATTTTTCACCTGACAAATGTGAAGTCTCCCACTCTAAGGTTCAGAGTTCCGCACTGAAGACAGTGTGAAAACCTGAAAACTTCCTTACACTTAAACCGTCACTGTTCAAAAACCATAAATGATATCAACACACCGAGTCACACCTGAATGGCCGAGACCCATGGCTTCATTTTAATGTTTGAATGGTGTTTCTAGCTGAACGTATGCTGACGTTATGCAAGCTCAAAGCTGAATGAATTTGAAGACGATCTGAAAGATTCCCCAGTCATTTTCAATGGGGCAAAAAACCTCACAAAAATATTAATATAAAATAAAGTTTAAAGGTTTAAAAGCTGAGAATGGACATCACAGGTCTCCAATGAAAGCTGAACGTTTTGATAGCAGAACGTTTCGGTAGCTTAAACGTAGTTAAAATGACATCTGACACAAAAACGGCGGAATAAATAATAATAAATGTTTCAGTTAAAAGTGAAGAACAAGTAATAAATGGCTAAAATAGGATAAGTAAAAATAGAATATGAATACACTAAACTAAAACTAAGGTGCAGTGGTGATGTTGTTTGATATGTGTGGTGTGTGGGGTCACTCTATGGGGTTCAGCAGTCTGACTGCATGGGGGTAGAAGCTGTTTTTCAGCCTAGATGTTTTTGTCCAGATGCAGCGCAGCCTCCGTCCAGACGGGAGAGGGCTGAAAAGTCTGTGTGCGGGCTGGGTGTGCTCATTGAGAATGCAGGTAGCTCTTTCCCTGCATCTGCTGGTGTAGATGTCCTTGATCAGTGGTAAACTGCAGGGGCTTGTTAATGAGGGACTGGATTAGTGAGGGTTGATTCTAATGTGGAAAATGTGGATTTATGTTTCTCTAAAAGCTCTTAAGGTGTTTGGAAAATGAAGATGATGCCTCAGGGTTCAGAGGCATCATCATTTTCCTCACACAAAAGGAAAAACTGTTGTATAAGATTGGTTCCTCCAAACCAAAACTGAAGTATGAAAAAACTGAAAGTGTTCCAGGGTGTTGGGGAGGAGTTAATTATCAGCTATAAAATAGCCTGTGTATCTGCAGACTGGATGCTGCAGCTACAAGACTTTCAAACAACTCGAACTGCACAACTTCACCAGGTAACTGACAAACAAAGAAACTTCAATTTAACGCAGTTTTTTTTTTTTTTTTATCATGCACAGTTTTAATTTCAGTTAGAATTTGGTTTAACATTTTTCAAACTAAAAGAGCTGGATTAAAATGTTTTTAGACCTGCTGAAACACAAATTCTCATTTTCTGAACCAAATTCTTAAACAGTTTTCTGCTTTTTGTAGATTTTGAGTCACTAAAAACATGTTTTATACAGTGATTAATTCGTGATGCATAAATCTAACCACAGGGGGCAGAAACACAACTGCAAAGTCTTGTAGTAACTGACATAGAGGTACTTTTTTTCATCTTTTCTGGTCACGTGATCATATCAGGCTTTTTGGAAAGATATTCATTCTGTAACTCAACATATTCTGGGTGCACCTCTTAAATGTTACCTTACTCATTTACATGTACACTCTAACTCTTTGTTCACAATTCTTAGATTTCTTGCTAAGAAGTCTATTCTGTTACGATGAACCTACCCACATGTCCCTACAGTGAATATGGTGGTTAAGCTGGTTAGGTTTGTTTTTCACCCTCTTTTTTGTTTTTGTGTTCTATTCCTTGTGTTTGTAACTGATATAAAATCAATTTAAAAATTAATTAATTAAAAAAGAGGAAAAATAATATCAGATATGTCAGTATCAATCATTTAAAAGAAACACGATACAGAGAGTATTGAGAATTTGGATTAGAGAACAGACGTTGGTGTTTTAGCAATTCAGAAAAGGCAGTATCATCTGGTTGGAAATAAGTACTGTAAATAGATATTTTGTTTTTTAACATCTGTTGCTGGATCTTTTCTCACAGGTTATAGACATGGCTTCAGATCAGTTGACGATTGCTGCCCTGAATCGCCCTTTTGCTTTGGGGATGCTGTACGATGCAAGGAAACATAAACTCAACACAGGTAAGAATTTTAGTTTGACATTACTCATTTGAATCATCTCTGCAGGAGTGTCTGTGGTGCATTCATATTAAATAGCTGCACTGATGGCCGAGAAACAATTTTACTTCTTTTAGCTGGTCTTCTAAATTAATGAAGCAATTTCCTGCTATATATCTTGTTGTGTCACAGAGTATTTTTTTTAAATGCATCATGTGTCAGAGTTTTACAAAGGAGTATGAGGGCCACATTGAGAAAAAAAATAAATAAATTGTGCATTTTAAGAATAAAGTAAAAATTTTGAGAAAAAAGTCAAAATACTGTTTTTCATTTCAAGTCAAATAATGGCCACAGCAAATATACCCCCTCTACAAAACGCCTTGGGTATATGAAACGACTTGATCAGCTGTTATATTGTGCCTTGTAATTCAACATATCCCCTCTTTGCTGCACGAAGGTGCAGCCATCGATATTCTTGCATCTGACCAGTGCCAGTTTGTGTGGTTTTTCCTTCTGAGCTGTTGCCGTTTTCTGCACCATCTCTTTAACGTCCTCATACTTAACACTACATTGTGTTTATGTACTACAAGAAAAATAATTTCCTTGTTACAATAACTGATTCTAAAGTAGTTTCACTAACTCATAATACAAGACATTCTGGAGGGTATAGCAGATGTGGTGTGGCAGTTGTTTTGACTTTTTTCTTGAAATTTTGACCTATTCTCAAAATGCACATTTTTTTTCTCAATACTTTGTTGTACAGAGTGCAGGTGTGAACAGGATTTAGACATTCATCAATCACAGTTTGGGTAGTGTTCAGCTAGACCATTGCCAAATTATTGGACCTAATTTAGGATTCAACTTGTTGGATATAACTAGAATAATGGGTGCTATGTTTAACATAGGCAAGATGTTTTGTTTTGGGGTTTTTTAACAACAAATTTATTTCTTATAATTTACATTTGCAGGACAATGTGTAACTGCAGGTAATTTTAACTGCATATCGAATTCAGCCACAGATAGAAATTGTTTCTGGACATGCACATTCTTTTCTGTAATTATATCAGTTCCTAAACCAGGGAAGCTCCAGGAAACTGCAGCCCCAGTCCATCTGTCAGTCTCCTGCTTCCTTCTCCCATCACTCTTGAATTAGACCCAAAGATACTTAAACTACCTGGGTCAGGAACTCGGCCCTGAGCCGGAGTGGGCACTCCACCCTTTTCTGGCTAGAACCATGACCTCAGACTTAGAGGTTCTAATTCTCATACCACTCGCTTCATACTCAACTGCAAGTTGGAGGCCATCCCTCAATGAAGCCAACAGAACAGCATCATCCCCAAAAAGCAGAGATGATTTACAGAGATTAGAGCATGCTGTAGGTATTAAAGGTACTGCACTGCAGTGGTTTGAATCTTACTTATCTAATAGACTGCAATTTGTTCATGCAAATGGGGAGTCTTCTTCACACACTAAGGTTAATTATGGAGTTCCACAGGGTTTTGTGCTTGGACCAATCTTATTTACATTATACATGCTTCCCTTAGGCAGTATTATTGGAAAGCATAGCATACATTTTCTTTGCTATACAGATGATACTCAATTTTATCTATTCATGAAGCCAGATGACACACATCAATTAGTTAAACTTCAGGAATGCCTTAAAGACATAAAGGCCTGGATGACCTCTAATTTCCTGCTTCTAAATTCAGATAAAACTGAAGTTATTCTACTTGGTCCCACAAATCTTAGAAACATGGTGTCTAACCAGATAATTACTCTGGATGGCATTACCTTGGCCTCTAGTAACACTGTGAGAAGTCTTGGAGTCATCTTTGACCAGGATTTGTCCTTCAAATCAAATCAATTTTATTTATACAGCGCCAATTCACAACAAATAGTCGCCTCAAGGCGCTTTGTATTGCAGGTAAAGACACTACAATACTGCAGAGAAAACCCAACAGTCAATACGACCCCCTATGAGCAAGCACTTGGCGACGGTGGGAAGGAAAAACTCCCTTTTAACAGGAAGAAACCTCCAGCAGAACCAGGCTCAGGGAGGGGCAGTCATCTGCTGCGACTGGTTGGGGCTGAGGGGAGAGAGAGAGGACAAAAAACACTTTTAAATATTTCCTTTTTTATGTCATATTTATAGACTATATTAAGCGTATTATTACGTGTAAAAGCTTTTTTAACAGTTCGAGAGAAAACAGTGTAGTTTAATAACCAATTTAATGCAGTGTCAAGGCTATAAAAAAATGAGATCCTCGTTTTTTCCTCCTGCCTGTACGCTCCATCTTCAGCATTCTTTGTGGAATATATCCATTGTTCCTTCTCTTTCCAAACCATCTCAGCTTTGAGCTGCTCCTTGCAGCTTCACTTTTCCACCTGTCTGCCTCTCTTTCACACACATGTATTATGTCTTGCTTCCACTGACTTTCATTCCTCATCTCTCCAGAGCATAGCTCCACCCCTCCAGGCTCTCCTCCACCTGCTCCCTACTCTCACGACAAATCTGCAAACACCAGAATCCACAGAGATTCCTGTCTGACCTCATCTGTCAGCCTGTCCATCACTACTCCAGACAAGAAGGGGCTCAGAACAGATCCCTGATGTACTCCCAGCCCCCACCTAGAACCAATCTGTCGCTCCTATAGCACACCTCACCACGTTCTCTCTGTCCTGATACCTGTCTTGCTCCACCCTCACATACTTCTCTGCCACTCCTAACTTCCCTATGCAGTACCACAGTTCTTCTCTCAGCACCCCATCAGCTACTTTCTCTAGATCCACAAAGTCAAAGCTCCTTCTGACCTTCTCTAACTTCTCCATCAACACTCTCAACACTTTATTTCTGCTTGCATAGCTTTATTTTTTCTGCAGATTTCACACTGTGGGACAGGGAAACTATTAAAAAGAACAGCACTAAGCAGCCTCAGGTTGGGAGCACCTATGAAATTTCTACATCAGACTCCATCGAATCCAAGTCTTCCCTCCTGAAAATCGATAAACATTCCAAAACCAGTTGGTTGTGTGGACTGATTGAAAATAGTGGGTCTTCCAATTTTCTGAATGACAACAAGGAATTCAAGAACCAGAGTAGAGTGACGCTTCACTTCACAGCTACAACTGCATATGAACGTCTGACAATGACTCACCTCGAAGCAAAGAACAAGCAAATACAAGACGTCATTAAGAAATGCCACACAACTCATGTAGTCACAGGCATCCTGTATGGGGCAAATGCTTTCTTTGTGTTTGACAGTGGAAGGTTAGGAACCAATGTTCAGAAAATGGAGGACAGCATGAAGGCTGCAGTAAAGAGGATTATAGTCTATTGTTCTAAGACAGCAGACGATGAACCCTTGTCAAACAGTGATAAAGATAAACATGTGACTGAGAAATTCTCCTGCACATTCTATGGAGACTTCATTCTTGACAGCAACCCTGCAACATTTGAAGATGCCATGAAGACCTGCTCACAGCTGCAAAAGCTCATTAGAGAAAATGGAGAGAACTCGATTCCTGTCAAAGTGTGGCTGACACTGCTGAAGAATCTGGATCCAACCGCTGAAGAGCTGAAGGGAGAGATTTGTGTTGGGTTACTGAGGAAAGCTGAGAACGCCCTACAAAACCTAAAAGAAATGGAAATGAGATGCAATGATTCTCTGGATGAAGAACTGGTTCAAAGTTTTCCACAGATTCACAAAGCGTTGAGCCGCTTCCAACACCTCTGTGAAGATAACACAAAAAAACTCCGACAGGCCATGTCTATTCCTTTCTATTCTTGAAGGTAAACATGAGAGTTCACTGGAAAAACTCTTAGATGACCAGAAGAAATCACCATTCAGTATGGAGAACTTAGACAAGTGGTTAGATAATATAGAGAGAGAAATAAATATCATCAGGTCCTGTGTGGAAAAGATGAAGGGAATAAAGATCGCCAGAGATGAGGCAGAGTTTGACAGAGAGGTTCTCATTCCAGGTGTAGAGGATGCTCTGTGCTTTGTTTTCACCTCCCTGGAAACTGATGACGCATACCTGGAACACATGTACAATTACCTGCGTTGTCATGAAAGTCACTGCAGTTTCAGTCCACCAACAAAAGAAAAATGGTTCTTCTCAGAAAAAGTGTTAGCTGACATGAAACAGAAAGTTGAAGATTTCTGCAGCATTGCCAAAGGCCTGAAGAGCAGCAGCAGATTTGGTTTCTTTGTGGCATCAGAAACAAATGAGAAATACCAAGGAGCAACCATCTACCATTACAGGAAGGGCCAGCTGATGACTCAAGAGTTTTCAAAGCCTGCTGTTCGTCGTGTGGAAGGCATCACAGACAGAAGAGATCTAATCTGGTGTAAGTCCATTTTTGTCCACTTTCTACTCCTAATTATTACGCTGGTTAAAATGAATGCAGACTTATTGTGGTTGATGTAGAATGGTTATTAATTCCTAGTAAGAAATAGTGTCTCTCTCTTTCTCTGTTCAGACACCTGTGATCTCACCCTGGACCCAGACACTGCAAACAACTACCTGATTCTGCCCGAGGAGAACAAGAAGGCAACATGTGGAGCATGGCAGAAATATTCTGACCTCCGTGAGAGGTTTGACTCAAGGCCACAGGTTCTCTGCACGGAGGGGCTGAATGAGCGCCACTACTGGGAAGTACAGTGGAGTCCTGGTTCTAACAATGTTGGTGTAGGTGTTACATACCAAAGCATTGGGAGAAAGGGAGGAAGTAATGATACAGGGCTCGGTTCTAATGAAAAATCATGGTTTTTTGGTGTGTACAGGAGTAGGCTCAGTGCATGGCATAATTATGATGAAGTGTGGAGCGGCACTCTTCCCACTGCCGGCTGCAGCAGAGTTGGAGTGTTTTTTGATTCTCCTGCTGGCACTTTGTCTTTTTACAAAGTCTCCCAGAACACACTGAGTCACCTCTACACCTTCCGCGCTGCATTCAGAGAGCGTGTTTATCCAGGCTTCTGGATAAAAGACAAATCCAGCTATGCTGCCCTGAGTCCAGTTTAATAAGAGTGTTAAGCAGAATCCGTCACATTTGTGCATTTGTTCTATGTTTTTGAGTGCTAATCAACTTTTTTCTTTTTGTTTATCACAGCTGCATGATTTCTGTGACCTGAAATCAATGTTAGGCTTTTTAGAATATACTGTATAACCTCTTGATACATGCTCTATAGTACGGGTAAGAAAATTGATGATAGTGTTACTGAGGGAATAAAGGGGCTCTTAAATTTGAAAGAGGGTGAAAAATGTGCTTGTGGTTTTTGTTTCTCCTATTTAGTAAAACATTTACTGTTCTTTTTCTCATGTTTCCATTCACATACATTAATGTGACAAACCTAGAATATTGTATATAGATCAAATTTACTGAGTGTGAACATTGAAATGATGCAACAAGGAAGTGTGGAGGTTGGTTTCTTTTTGTTGGACATAAAATGCTTCCAGGGATCAGTTTGTGTTTTAAAGCACGCAAATTCTAAAATCATTTTGTCTTGTAGACAATCTAATCGATCTAAGCACCTTTGTTGTAATCTTTTGAATTTTTACCTGACTTTTCTTCCTCCTAAAATAATTGCAATGTGCCACTCAGGAAACCTCTAAGCAGGGTACCAGAGGTACCAAAAGTACAGACATTCTTCACTTAAGCAGAAGTACTGATACTTGTGTTACGAAATAATCTGGTAAACGTTGAAGCACTGATTCAACACCAGTAGTGAAAGAGAATTTTAAAAATGGCTCTATTTTCTGTCACCTACATTGTAGGGCATGACTCTGCCTCCACACCTAAATACAAAAATGAGTATAATCAGGGGTTAAAGTGGGATTCAGCAGGTGGGGGAACCCTAAGATTGGTTGTAGCGGTGAAAAGACGACTTTCTATTGTGAGCTCCAGTAAAGTTTCTTTGCATACAGGCTGTGATCAGCTGACGTGCTGCTGCTCTGAGGTTTAACGCTTTTAGTGGATGAAGTGAATTCAACAGGATTTAACCCAATATTTTACAAACTATCTCGGATATTTTCATTCCCTACACTGACAGTATACTGTTTATTATAAATAATATATAAATTATGTTTTTGCCTCTTTCACCACTTTGTCTATAATAAACCCAAGTGATGGAGGACAGACCAATAAGACTGGCTTTTATATGTTACTGTTCCCTCTATTTAGGCTCAGATCGATTTGAAGGGATATGAAAAGAAAACTTCCCTCAGAGGTGTTAAACATAAAGTAGTGAGTCTGTTCTGAAAATGTTAAAGGTTTTTAAAACAAACTTGTTTTAGGTTTTAGCGTCCTCTTTTGCTCGAACAGAATGAAAATAAGACAAGGGAAATGAGGAGTCTTATAATTTAATAAAATTCATTTAGGTTAAAGCCATTATTCAAACAGTTCTTACAGGTTAACCGGGGTGGCCTGATCCCATGTCCAGCGGATCTTCTTCTCAGTGTGGATCTCTTATGGTCAAACTTATCAGGGTGGGTTACGTCAAGAGCAGAACAGAAAGCTTTAAGTGAATACGTGGCATTATTCGGGTTACTTAGACCAAACATTACGCTTCAAGATGACCTCGGCGTTCTCTCTGTGGCGGCAGGCAATTAAAAACAAGACGTTCCAGCAGGCACCAACCTTGGTGATCTGCACTTTGGAACAGACAGAAAATGTAGAGCAAGTGTCACATAGTTAAAAACCATTCAAATGATTAGCTTATCGGTTTAGCTTCAATCCTACACTGTAAGGAGTAGAAAATGTAGAGAGTAAAAATAAAAAGACAGAAAAATAAAACTCAAAGTTCAGATACCTGAAAATTATTTTTAAGTACAGTAACGAAGTATTTGAAGTATCTCTTACCTCTCTGACCCACAATCCAGTCCAGAGGCACCACGTTGGTAACACGCTGACGTTTGTGGAGCTCTACTGCTTTGTGTAACACGGACACCTGCTGGACATTATCAGTAAAGCTCTTGAGTTGTTTTTGTAATTTTGTTCAAGGTATAAATGGTTTAAATTGGAAAATAATAATTATATCCACAGTATTTGGCGAAGTTACACTAAGTAACAAAAAAATCTAAAAAATAAATCAGCATTTGTGGAAACAATAAACTGAAATAAATGAAATTCAGCCTGATATAATTTATTTAAATATTGAAGAGGACAGATCTTATTGAAAAGTGTAACAACCACCCAGAGTCCAAAGTAAAGACGTAACGGAAAAGAACAATTAGTAATGTATACATAAAATACTGGGAGTAAAAGAACTTGTAGAAAAACTAAATCTGTGGGTCTTAAAAAACCTTTAATCATTAATAACACACCGTTATTTGTTTGCTCACGTTAATCTGAATGTTTTTAAGAAAAGCGTCTCTCCCACACGGCCATGCTTTTATTCTGTCAGCCCGAACATGAAGCACTTTGTTCATCTCATTCTCGACTGCTTGAAATCCCTCCGCAAGCGGACGCCGCGCGCTGATGGACGTCTGCAGCGTCCAATCCGAGCTAAAGCTTGCCCTAGCAACTCAAACGATGGACCAATCAATTTGAGGGAAACAGCAAAGACCCCCTCCCCCTAACCCCCCCAAAAATACCGCCTCCCTAGCTGGGAGGAGCGGACCAGAGATCCATCAGCTGGTCCTCCTGTCCAGGAGCAAACCTGAACCGTGTGCAGCGGATTTTTACATTCGTGCGTAAAAGCGCGCCGCGTCCTGTGCGCGTTGATGGCACGGCGCGCTCACTGAACCCTCCAACAGTGCTTCACTGTGGACTCCGAGGAGCGACCAGCAGAGTCTGAGTGCAGGATCCTGGCGGGACTGGAGGACTTTACGCATCTGTGTAGTCCTCGCTTTGCAGGAGGAAGAGGAGCAGGAGGAAGGTCGACTCTCATCTCATGATGGGACACCGCAGCCGTCATCCACCGCGAGGATGAGCCACAGAAGCAGCCCGGCGCGTGCGTACGACTTTCTGCTCAAGTTCCTGCTGGTGGGCGACAGCGACGTGGGGAAGGGCGAGATCCTGGCGAGCCTGCAGGATGGAGCGACAGAGTCCCCGTACGGGTACAACATGGGTAAGACGGGGGGTCAGGGTGGGAGTGGGGGCCACCTGTTGCGTTACTGTTGAAGGTTGAAGGCAAAGGAGTGTCATGCTTTTGCGCACTTTTTAAGCGACAGTTGAGGTCCCGAGTGCGGAGCCAGGTTTTTTTTTCCTTTTCATGAGGAAACATGAGACTCTGGCACAGAGTCCTCGCGTCATGAGTCTGAAGGCAGCGCGAGTGCGTCAACACACTTCTACTTTACTCGGTAAAACGAAGCATTTCCACCTGAACGCCATTTCTGTACCGTGAATATCAGAGGTAAATAAATACATAAGGGGAGATTATTCAGAGATCAATAATAATAACAATAATAAGAATAATACTTTTTAGATTATTCTTTACAAGAAAAAAATCCTAAAAAAAAATAAAACTATTTTGTTGACATAAGTGCAGTTTTATGCATTAAAAAAACCTCAACGTTATCAGAGAAAACCTGTGAGATTTTTCCTGCAAATGTATAAGTTTATTTGCATTTCAGCTTGTGTAATTTATTATTGCCAGCATTCAGCGTCAAGTTTTACCCTTTCAATATAAGAGGCAAAAAATGTTTTCTTTCTTGACCAGAAAACCCCCAAAACTGATGTTTAATCTGTGAATTAGTATGCATATGAAAACTGGACATAATCGCTGTGATGTCGTCAAACAGTGTTTGTCTGCGTTGTTTGGGGGTTTTTGGAGTCGTCCCCAAGTGGATGTTAGAGGAACAGCAGGTTTGGGTGCTTCAGCTTTATTTTAGTCCCTGATATGTTGCTGCTTTGTTCTGGGAAACATAAGCAGCTCCACAAGGCTTTTTGTTTGTGATACTGGAGCCATTTGTATCTGTTGCCATGCACTGTGTGTGTGTGTGTGTGTGCGCGCCGTGTGCGTGCGTATTAATAAACGCTGGCAGGCAGCTGCTCATGACTCACGCCTGGCCTGCAGGAGGCCGACAGGACGAGTTGAAGCTCTCCAGCTTCACACACTGACACATGATGTAACCCGCTGTGCTCTGACTGCACTCACTGAGTCACATGATCACATGAACAACATGCTGTATAAACAGATGAAGAAAAGTGCAGATTTTATATTTAAACATGTAACATCCTGCAGATTAATGTAATTTCTCTGCATTATTTACAGCAGAAAAATTCGACTGAATGTTCACATCCAACAGCAGCAGCAGGTGACATCATCCACCTGAAAACAGGCTCATGTTTTTGTGTCTTTTTATGCTTCAGACAGGAGAGAAAATTTAACAGCAGAGAACAGTCTGGATGTTGGATTTGTCACTTTCTGAGGATGGCAGCAGGATTTAACGCACAGACCTCGTTGCTGCAGAATATGAGCGTGTCCTCACATGGAAACAAATCTCTGCTGCACGGCTTTAATATTTCAGGCTGACAGCATCTACAGCGACTTTCAGTGGGATGGCAGAAAAAGCCCTGCTCACATAACCAGCCGCAATGAGGAGCGGTGAGGAGGTCAAAGGTCACAGATGACAGGCCAGTGTCATTGTGTGTGGATGTAGAAAAACAATAGCATGGTCTCTGGATCATCCTGGATGGAGGAAGGAAGGTGGAGTTTTAGAAAGAGTAAAATAAAAAAGGTTTTACATTTTTAAGTCTAATTCCAAAAAGATTTAAATAAAAAACAATTGTGTGAGATGTTTGAGCCAATTATCCAGGGTTTAAAATATTCCACAAAGATGCACTTTCAAGAATATCTGAGCTGGAAAAAAAAGTTGTCGCTCCTAAAAGTGAAATGACATATCTAAGGTTCCAGTGATGGATCATTATACGAAACGTGTGTACAGTCTGCTCTAAACGTTTATCACTGTCTTTTTAAGCCCTTCGCTCTCTATGATGTCATAGAGTGGGGCTGTCCTTATATGGTCATCTCAGGCAGAAGCCCCACCCACTGGCTGTTAAAACCTTCTGTTACTGAGGGGCAGCCAACTGGAAGAAACCTTCAGTATGAGATGAACGATTATGCAAAGCTGCTTCAGCAGAGTAAGAATTAAAGATAGTGTTGGGATCATTACTCAGAGAAAAGTAATGTATTACACATTATTCCTTACTTAAAAGTAATGCGGTATGTTGATTACGTGGTGGAGAAAGTAATTAGTTACAGTACTCATTTCTCATAACTCCGTAAGTCCCACACATGGACCACGGTGGAGGCTGCACCCTGACTCATCACTCCCTTTGTTACCTGTTGAAGTTCAGGCTCTGCTGCTGGTCTGGGGTCAGCACACACTCAGCTTTATCGTCACTCTGGGGTCTCTGCTGTCTTTGTCCTAACATGCTGAAAAATGTAATGTGATTACAGTAAACAAGTTCATATCCAACAGCACAGATACATCGAAAAACATTTGACACAAAACAGAAATATAGAAAAATGCAGCCCAAACAGCAGAAATGAGCTTCCTCTGAGGGTTGGATGGCTCTCCCTTAGAGACGAGGTGAGGAGTGCAGCCATTCGGGAGGGGCTCAGATCCCTCACATCGAAAGGTGCCAGTTGAGGTGGTTTTGGGCATCTGACTCGAATGCCTCCTCTCTAAGCAGCTGCCTGCACTAGGCTCCTGTCCTACCAGGAGGAGGCCCTGGGGCAGATCCAGGACACACTGGAGACATTATAGCTCTCGGCTGGCCTGGGAACGCCTCAGTGTCCCCCTGGATGAGCTGGAGGAGGTGGCTGGGGAGAGGGAGGTCTGGGCTTCTCTGCTTAGAAGCCCAGCTCCGGATAAGCGGAGGAAAATGTGTGGATTTCCAGAGGAACTGGACTACTTTACTGATGATGAATAAAAATCCGTTTTGTTTTTGGGCTCTGATTGTTTTTTGTCTCACAGATATAGATACCCTCGAGTGGAACAATCAGTAACAACAAGAGTCACTAGCAGCCCGGAGTTAAATGTCTTGTTATCAACTGTCTGTCGTGTCTGTTATGATTAGCGTTGTCATGCTGGGTGTCGGACGTCAGAGTTTCTGGGTTTTCCGTCATTTGAGGACAGTTTCAGGCTGGCTCCAAGGCTGGAAAACCAGAGGGCTGGAGCGCTGGTTTCTGCTGTTTCTGGGTCATCTGCTTTAACAGGAGGCATGACGGCAGACAGACATAGCTGTGGTGAAACTGTGGGCCGATTGTTGGCTCTCGGGTCCTGGAGGGGGCTTCGCTCTTCAGCCAAGCCCAGAGAAGAACTGGCTGCAATGGGAAAACTGAGCCAAACCCACATGGGGAAGTCTTGATTAGTGCCGACGCGAGCTCGGAAAAATGCGCACAAACAGCCTCCTAGTTTATTCCCTGTTTTATGAGCCGTTGATAATTACTCACAAATGAGACACGTGAAAACGGGCCAAGTGCTTGTTTACGGTTTGAACGCCGCGATCAGCTCTTTTATAACATCCTTCTGAGTGTTGTGTAACTCCACAAAAACACTTCCATTTTCTCCATGTGCACAGTGTGCGAGTGTTTGTGTGGGTGCTGCGTTGTGGGGGTATAATGATGAAGAAAGTGGAGATGCTGCTGGTGCTGCCAGGAGAGGCTGACTCATTGCTCTGCATGTGTGAACGCACTCATACAGCAAGGATGACCTTGACTGGTACATGAAATATACACTATTAGAGGTGATGGTTTATTTGGTTTTGCACTGATTGTGTGGCATATTTCATGTGGGAGACAAGAAGATTTAAGTGGTCACATTTTTATTTAAAATGCAGAAGGCAGCAGCACAACAGAAATACATGACACAAAGTTGGAAAACCCTCCTTACGCATTTCTGAGTCCAAAGCCTCGTTCAGTTCCCAGAGTTAAAAACGGTCCAATAGAATGATCGGTGTGTCTGTTCTCCCAGCTGTTACAATTAAGCTAAATGTCGATTTCTACCAACTGTTTCATTATTCAGGCTCAGTTGGGACACGGAGCTAACAGAAACAATTGGTGAGGTAGCAAATATAAAACACGAGTTCAACCTTAAGCTAATGTAACATAACCTGTCTGTCTAATGCCAGCTCACATTACGAAGGATAAATTACCAGTTATTAAAATAACAACTAACCAGACACAAAAACTAACTCCACTCCAGCAGTACACCCCACAGGTGCCCCCCAAAAACCTGGACGTAAGCCTTCTCCAAGTCCATAAAACACATGTCGATGGGATGGTCATACTCCCATGATCTCTCAAGAAGGGTGGAGATCTCCTCCACTGTTCCACAACGAGGACTTACTCTGCAGCGCTCCTCCTGTGCCATGGAGGCTGAGCAGTGTAATGGGAACCACCACCTCAGTCTGCCACTCCACAGGTGCTGTCTCAGACCTCCATGTGATATTAAAGAGGTGTGTCCACCAAGGCACCCCCACAGTCCAGAGCCTTTAGCATCTCAGGGTGACTCTTATTCAAGCCTTGCACCTCGGCACCATGATCCTGTGTAACTGGAGAGGCTTCCTCTGGGGCTCTGTCTCCTCCACACAGGCTGTTTTGGGTGGATTTAGGAGCTCCTCGTGGTGTGTTAGCTTTAGTCTTTTCAGTTACATTTGTGTGGCTTTGCCAGAGGCAAGCTTTAGGCACATATAAGAAGGTCTACAGCAGCGTAGTTAATGTCAGGACGCAGCGTAGGGGCTGAGTGTGTCTCAGCTTCAGTCTTGTTGTGTTGTAACCAATCAAACCTTATTTTGCGCAGCTGCAGATTTAAAAGAAAGGAACTGTTTCGTGGTTGTGTTGGTATTTGGACTGATTGTAGCGGCCGCTTAGACGTCTGTCAGCAGACCTTTCTCTTATAACCTCTTATGTAACTCCGCTTTCCCAGGATGCTTCATGTATCGTGCATGCCAGAGTGTGTGTGCAATAACTTGGACACACAGCGGACTTGCATTTCCGAGAATAACTCCTGCATTATTCCACGTCAGGTTCTCTCAGATCTCCGTCCTCGCTGGGATGCTGCAGCTATTTTCATGTCCAGCACAAGAAGCTTTGAGAGTTTGTTCTTCGCTAATGGCCCATTATTAATTTATAGTCAGTTATAAGGGAGCCCCTTTTGTTGGCTAAGAAATTTCATTTGTTTAATTATTAACTTGCCGATGTTTACGGGTTCATTTCTGTGTAGGAAATTCAGACTGCAGTGAGATGGCATATTTCTCAGTGTTCATCATTTAGTATGCTCTTTTTGCTCTTTTGCTTTTTGTCGAGGGGAGGCGACGGAAAGAGAAAACTTGTTTTTGCAGAGCACTGCAGCGGTTTGTGAAGGCTTGTAGTCTTTAGCAGCCTGTGGATTGTGCATATTGTCTGTTTGTTGTAAAGTGCAATTTAAAAATGACTGAATTATAATCCAGCACCCCCCTGAGGATCTACATAAAGAATAAATATGTTTAAAAATGTTTAATAAATACATAAATTACTTAAGGTTCAAACCAAAGATTAACACATGAAATGTAAACCTCATTTTCTTCAGTCTAAAGCGAGGCCATCAGTTTCAGTGTTGGTGGAAACTTAAACTCCAGCTGCAGAGGGAAGCGTGCCCCCTCCTGGGAGCTTTCACTGGTTAGGTGAATGTATGAGCTGCCACACGGGAGAATCGTCTGCTAAAAATGTTCCTTTTTGATTCAATAACAGATGTTTATCCTGTGTGTGTGTGCACAGAACTGTCGCTGTAAGGATGGCATCTTCTCAGCCTACGTGGACGTCTGGTTGTGAGCTGCAGTTGTTGCCTCACATTAAAAGATGTCAAAGCTAATCCAGTTCTCAGCGTTGGGTTAGAGAGGCGGGAGTCGTATTAGTGCAGTCGTTTGTGTCATAAATAAGCACATCTGAAATAGCAGAAGGAATGATTTTAGACTATTAGAAAAGTGATGGAGGTCCACCCCATCCAGCCTAGTGACGTAGTGGGGCTCAGAGGCAGCATCTTTGTACCTCCCGTGAGCAGCAACAGCCTTCACGTGACATACGTGACGGTGAGTGCAGCCCGTGTGGAGGCTGCGCTGCAGGAAGCTGCTGATAATTACTGTTATAAAAGAGACGAGCTGCCTGCTGCTTTTGTTCCCGTGTGACAGCAGCCTGATATTAGCAGCTAATCAGGAGTAAGTGGGAGAGAAAGCAGAGGCCTGCGCAGGATGCTTTGAATAACTGAGCGTCACTGATGGATTTTGGCAGCTGCAGGGCTCCTGTTCAAATCCCTCAAATTCCTCAGTAAATCCAGGGATATGTTGGTTAGAGGCTTCCAACCAGGACATTTTTCTTAATCTGATGGATGGAGGTTGCTGGTTCTAATCCCCTAAGAGCTGTAGCGGCTCTCAGGACTTGCTGTGTTTCTGTTCTCTAGTTTTTCTGAACATGTGTCTACAGTCTGTGTCTATGTTGTTTTTTTTGGAAGAAAAAAGGAGGTAGAAAAGGAAGTGATGCTGACAGAGGTGAGTAAAGCTGGTGGAGCAAGACAAATGCGATCAAAGGTGCCTCTAATGCTGTACTCCAACAACTCCTTCTATATCGTCTCATGTGTCCCATATAACCCAGGTGGCCCAGGTTCAACCCATAGTATGGGAGGTTTATAATTTTATAGTTTCATGCACAATTTTCTTTCATAAGAAGCTCGTTGTGTGGCCTTTTTTCCTCGTTTCATGCTACCTGTGATGTACATTCGAGGTTTCCTCTGAGACTGAATCTGTTTGTGTGTCTGATTTTTAATTCATCTTTGATTCTGCTTTGTTTCAGGAATTGACTACAAGACGACCACCATCCTCCTGGATGGGAGAAGGGTGAAGCTGCAGCTCTGGTAGGAAAACACTGTCACACTGGAGCCGCTCACCTCTCAGCTGTCCTCACGTCATGGGATCAGCCGCAGAAAGCCGGCTGTGTAAAAACAGCAGCGGAGTCAACAGGAAGCATGTGAGGCTGCTTTGACTCGATAAAAGAGTCGATGCTGAGCTTCATTCAGCTTCAGTCAGTGGTGTATTAAAGGCTCAACTCACTCAATTAGTGAAAAATGGTCCATCATTTTTTTACCTCAGAGGTTTGGGTCCATGCAGGCAGTTTACTTTGTTTCAGCCTCACGTCTGATCAAACTGAGGGGAATGGGAATTAGTTTGCTGCTCCTTTCAGAGACAGGTCTGCAGAGCATAAAATTAGAAGAAAAAAAAACTTGCGTATGATGATTAAAAGCCTTTGATGTCACACGTCTGACAGTGAGGAAGCAGCAGGTCGGAGTCATTACTGAATCAGATTAAAAACCTCCTTTGAGGCTCGTTCTGGTTCTGAAGGCTCTGATCTCAGTGACTGGGCCCACACTGTGACCTGCAGCTGAGAGAATTTTTATTATGAGACCCAAACAGTTTAAAAGCTTGACCAAACAAGACACCACCCACCCAGCCGGGCGCAGCACACAAACTAACCTGGAAATGACCATCATTCACCAGCCTTCATTTTGAAGGACGGTGTGTGGACACTTTTCTACTCTATGCGAGCGCCGTTCATACAGTCACAGTCGGATAAACACATCCTGGATGGCATCCTGGATGCCAAAGTATCCAGGATACTTTGGCATGCAGACTGGATCAAACCACCAAGCCTCTGATTAGTAGATGACCTGCTCTACCTCCTGATCTACAGCTGCATCCACCCAGAAATCCAGTAGTCTTTAGCTTTTCCCACTGACAGCAGCTTCACTGCTGATTTTACTCCAAAACCTCTTTATTCTCAGCAGCCTGGTTGATGTTTAATGGACACAGGGGTCAGTTTTTACACTCAAAACCCTGAGGTCCCCCACATGGCAGAGGAAACAGCTATTACCATATAAATCCTCTGTTACCATTAAGACTGAAGAAGTGCACTATGTCCAAATGTTCTTATGATGAAGACAGACGGAGCTTCTGTAAAGGAAAAACAGAGTTTTATTTTTTCATTAAACCTTTAGAGGAGGAATGATGTCATTGGGTTTGTTTTATTGGATCAGCTGAGCTGTACTCGAGTAGATGTACTCAGTTTCTTTCTGTGATGTTTGCTGCTCTGCACAGACCTCCTCAGAGCCCTCAGGCATATTTTTAGAAAGTGTTTTAGCTTTCAGCCGAGAGAGTGTTAAATATTTAATCTGAAACTTTGATGTTTAAGCGGATGAGACGCTGTGTGTGTGTGTGTGTGTGGGTGTGAGACTAGCTCTTTCTGGCTTCACACACTTTGAGTAAATCCCTGCATGATCCAATGTGACTCCTTCGGCTCTTTGGACTCTAAGTCAGGATCGTTCTGCGGAGCTTTGTTTGACCACCTGACTTGAAAACCGGCAGCCGGCTGCCATCTTTCCCCCGTCAGGAGCAGCGGGCCGGCATCCAGCCAGCATCCTCGCCAGCCAAACCAAACACTGCTGCGGTATTCAGCTTGTTTTTCACTGTGGACTCACAAAAACAACAAACCCTCAGAGCAGGCTGTGTTTCAGGGAAAGGCGGACAGTGTGACGGCGTCTGTCACCATGTTTATCCTCACAGTGCAAAAGTCTTGAGCCACCCTTTATTTCTTCAGATCTTGCAGGAGCATGTGAAATAGGTGCAGAGATTAACTGAAACATGTGCAAACATGTCAGAGATTATACAATTATAACAATATTCTGCAGCCCACCCTGAACTTTCTGAGGCTTTCTTGTCAGGAAAAGTTCTCCAGGCTTCTCGAAGGACGTTAATTTTCAAGAATGTCCAAGAAAAGCCATTTATACAGAACATGTGAAACCACAAAAGGTCACAAACAAATTCAAAATACAACCTTACACAAAATAATGAATAAAGTAAAATACAGTAAGCACAATAAGTCCGGTCTGTCTGGTTTCAGAAAAGCAAATAAAGCGTGTTTAAACAAGAGGAAGGAACAAGGCCAGCAGCCGCCGGAGCGCTCTGTCTGAGCAGGAAGCCGTCAACTGAACTTTCAAACAAAGAGTGAGGGGATGAAAGCTAAACTGATCAGATTGTTTTCTCAGATGTTCTCAAATTTACAAAATATACTCGGCAGCCCTCCGATGTCTGCGGAAAACACTGCAAGGATCTGTCCACACTTCCCAGCTTCACCTCAGGGAAAACTTTAATCAGTTCAGGCCTTCATGGTTGATCCTGCCAAGAAGCAGACAAGCTGAACCAGTCACAGACCCTTTTTTGCTTTTTTGAGGGGAACAAAACCCTTAAAACAAGAAAACACACTCTAGACGAATCAGAGATTGTAAAGGCCATGCAGTCCAAAGTGAAGTCCACCTCCACCTTGTGCTCACGCTTCATTTGTGGACATTTACAGATCGATAATTAGAAGTCAAGTCATAAAGCTGAAGTCCACGCCAGGTGACGGTTCTCTGATGTTGTTGCTTCCTCCAAAAGCTTTGTTGTATTGGTTTGTTTGTGTGTGTGGGCTAATGAGATTATTCCAAAAATTTGGGTAGATTTTTCTGAGAGCATGAGTCTGATTAACTTTTGGAGTTAAGATTCTTTCCCGTTAACAGATAAAGCAAAACTGCACAGCGGGAAAATTCCGAGGCATCGTCTTGATGTTCTTAAGAAATTATTCCAAACTAACCTGAATGCTGTCCAGTCTCCAGCTTCAGAATCATTGCATAACACCTATCCAAGTGACTCCAGTTCATACCTCTGCAGGTGTGGTGTTCAGTCTGCTGATGTGAGGATTTGCATTTGGACTCAAATCTGTCACAAATCATTTTTAGCTGAAGGTAAAAAAAAAAGTCTGGATTTGCTGTCCTGTGATGCAGAGAAGAGAACCAGCTCAAGCCTGAATCGTTAGGAAATCTCTGAATAACTGAAGAAGAAAGACTTTGGTTTGATTCTGTGGCCTCTCGGCACAGATGAAACTCCCCCAGGAGCTTCTGAAATAAAACTACACAACAACAGTTTTTTGGCACAAACACGACCTCGTAGTTCTTGGAGGGAATGTAAAACAGATCCCAGCCCTCTGAGTCATCTTCACACCTTCTTTCTTCTAGTTTTCACCAGTAATGTTCAAGTGTTTGTTTAGACCTCGTTACAAGGCAGGAAAAAGCCAAAGGAATTGCCTGTAAACGTGTCATCTTGACCTTTAACCTCTTATCGTCTGTGTTGTTTCAGGGACACGTCGGGTCAGGGGAGGTTCTGCACCATATTCAGATCCTACTCCAGAGGAGCACAGGTAAGCAGAGCGCACCAAACAAAGAGAAGCGGCTCTGCACGCTGAATGCTGATTGGTTAAAGGTTTGTGAGACGTGCCTATGTTCTGATGATGGACTGTAGAGCTTACATATTTAACCCCGACCAGCTCTTATTATTCAATTACTACAAAGTTTGGAACCTTTCTGGGAAAAAGGACCGCAAGCTTAGACGAGTCTTTCCAGTCGGCATCACCTTGGTAACACCCACAGGCAGATATTTGAGGCTAACAGGACCGAACCCCTCCATGAACCCTGGGAGAACAATATCAGTGACCACAGGAGAAAGTTTGTTGTTTCACAACACCAGCAGAACGATTGGCTCTGTGTTTCCTGGCTCGGCTGCTAGCGACTGCTTTTTATGGGGCAGGGGTGGGATATATTCCTGATATACGACCCTAACCCTCTGGCATTAAGAAGTTAACCCGTATGTCTCCACTCAGGATTCCTCAAGTGGTTTGTCTCTCCTTCCTATTAGGTATTATAATGAAGGTCTGCAAGACGAGATTTGGATTGTACACAATAACACAATAATATTAAAGACTTTTCACCTGAGTCTGTTAAAAATCAGCAGATGGCTGCCTTCCAGCTTTGTGGTTTTAACAAAACAAAAGTCAATTTTCTTCCAGAAAAACTAAACTGGTTATGATGAAATAAGAGGGACAAAACTTAAAAAGACCAGCCATCTTCTTCAGGCGACCCAATTCAGAGTCACGGGGGGCTGGAGTCTATCCCAGCGAGAGGCGGGATACACCTGAACAGGTTGCTAACACAGAGAGACAGACAGCCATTCACACTCACATCTATGGGCAATTCGAATCACCAGGTAGCCGAACCTCATTAACTGCACGTCTTTGAACTTTGGGAGGAAGCCGGAGCAAACCCATGCAGACGGGGGATAACGTGCAAACTCCACACAGAAAGGCCAGATGGTGGATTCAAACCCAGGACCTTCTTGCTGCACCGCTGTGCCACCCTTAAAACTACAATTCAATGAAACAGCTTGAGTACCTTTATTTTTACTTCATGCTGAAAAAAGGATCCTGAACAGCAGTGTAACTGTCTCATCTTGGCCCAGGAAGCTCTAAAATCAAACTGATGGAGCAGGTGTCCCCATTACCCCAGCCCTGCATTCAGTGTAATAACGGTATGAAACTGTTCATGGAAGGTTCTCCCAGGTTACTTCAAAATGGAACTAAGTTCAAGAAGCTTTAAGAGGTTATTCAGTGACAGCAGGCAATGAGGGGTCAGGAGGTCGTGCTACTGGCTGTTGTTTCTTTTTTTTTCCCCAGAAGTGTGAGTTTTAGCGGCTGAACTTTCTGCTTGATTAATTTCTGACTGCTCAGAGAATCCAGCTCACATTTGGGTATAAAAACATGAGTTCAGTTTATTTGCTGAATATGTCGGCTGAGGTATTTCAGGGCTGGAAACGAAGCCACTCGCTGTCCGTGATGTGTTCAGGCGTGTGACTCTCACAGTGGTGGAAGGAAGTGTGAGAAAACTCATCCCACACCTCCAAAACACGCCGCTTTGTTATCTTCCCAGCGCTTCTCTCTGAATAACGCTGCACTGTTGTCATCACTCGTCAGGCTATTAGTGGCAACAGAGGAGACATCACCATGGCAACAGTGAGACTGTTGCCACGGCGAGGCTAAAAGCTGATCTTGAATCTGTAGTTTGTGTAAAGTCAGAGACAGCAGGAATGACCTGCGCTGTACTCAGAGCTGCAGCCAAGGCCGCACCTCTGATGATACAAGCTTTAATGCAGTTTAAACAGGTGAGTTATAGATACCCCCCAGCGCCAACTCTCACACGAAGGTCA
>VUQK01010345.1:0-15631 GCA_015106715.1 Bujurquina vittata | reverse complement strand
TATATATATATATATATATATATCTATATATATATATATATATAGATATATAGATATAGATATATATAGATATATATAGATATAGATATATAGATATAGATATAGATATATATAGATATGGATATTTGGTTGAATACGTATATGATGTGCTGATACTGATATATTTTTAGTTGTCCGAAATAAATAATAACAAAAAAATAATTAAGATCACCTCACCGTCTGTGTGAGACCACATCATTGCTCCACACGGTAACCTGTAACAGGAGCGACTCACCTGTGTCTGTGCTGGTTTGCAGGCAGGTTCTAGTTTTTAATATTCTTTATTTTTGTCTCTCTGGTTTTGTTTTGGGGGTTTTGAGGTATTTTTGGTCCATATAAAGTTTTTTTTGGTGTGCGTGTTTTGTGGTCTTTTGTATCTTTGTGGTATTTTTGTGTGCTTTTAAGATGTTTTATTTTATTTTTTTATTTAATTATTGTATTGTACTGCTGTGAGGCAGACGGGCTCAGCGCTGATGTTTTGATTTTGGGGATTTCGCTGTTGTCTAATTTTTCTGTTTTTGTCCATTTGTCTGCAGGAAGGATGGCACTCTGTTGGTGGGGGTTTATCTACTTCCTTCTCTTTACTTCCTGCTCAGCTCATGACTTCTTCACCTCCATTGGTGAGTTTATCAAATTTGTTTTCCTCCTTTATCAATTCACTTGTTTCATGTTGCACAGATAGTCCCACTGAAGCACTCGCTCTTTGGGCGTGTATGCGATGATCAAGCATAACATC
This sequence comes from Bujurquina vittata, assembly GCA_015106715.1. Classification (NCBI taxonomy): domain Eukaryota; kingdom Metazoa; phylum Chordata; class Actinopteri; order Cichliformes; family Cichlidae; genus Bujurquina; species Bujurquina vittata. The sequence continues at coordinate 14,856 of VUQK01010345.1, read as the reverse complement.
ATGACCATTGGCAGGTGAAGTGGGTAACACTGTTTTTCTCTATCGTGGCAGCTGTTAGTGGGTGGGATATATCAGGGAGCAAGTGAACTATTTCTTTAAAGGTGGTGTGTTAGAAAAAGGAAAAGTGCAGCTCTTGTGGGGTTTTCCCAGTGTGCAGTGGTCAGAATGAATCAGAAGTTGTCTAAGGAAGGAATAGTGGTGAACCAGCGACAGGGTCGTGGCTCGGTGATGCATGTGTGGAGTGAAGGCTAGACTGTGTGGTTTGATCCAAAAGACGAGCTGTGGCAGTACTGTAGCTCAAACTGCTAAAAAAGTTACTGCTGGTTCTGATAGCAAGCTGTCAGAATACACAGTGCATCACAGTTTTTATGGGGCTGCATAACTACAGACCAGTCAGGGTGCCCCTGTCCTACTTTGACCCATACCACCTACCTAAGCATTGTTGCAGACCATAAATGGTATTTCCTCATGCCTGTGGCCTCTTTCAGCAGGATAATTCACACATGCATACTCGCCTTGCGGGCGGTCCAAGATCCTTGGACTGCGCTCTTCTGGACAGAGATCTCAGACGTTGCTCCTGGAATTTGCTGGAGCCAGTCTCCGAGTTTGGGGTTCACTGCCCTGAGTGTTCCGATTACCATGGGGACCACTGTTCCCTTCACCTTCCACATCCTCTCTTTCTTGTTTCTATTATATTTATTCTCTTCTTTTTTCGTTTACAGGCCAGATGACGGACCTGGTGTTCACAGAGAAGGACCTGGTCACATCCCTGAAGGACTACATCCGGGCGGAGGAGAACAAACTAGAGCAGATCAAAAAGTGAGAGTCGCTGCTCGTCATTATTCTTCATCCTCGCACTGAGACAGAAACCAGGGGGGGTTAAACATGTGCCTCTGGTTTTCTCTTTTGGAGACAGTTTTGGTGTCTACCAAACAGCTTTTACTCAGAGGACTGAAATAAAATCACATTTTTAAGCAGTTTTCTTGTTCAGGTGTCATTTTCTAAAATATAACAGACATTTCTAACTTTTGGGGTTTTTTGTCTTGCTACAGTTTTTGTCATATTTTGCCTTTTTGTGGTCTTTCTTTTTTCCACTTAATATTTGTTTTTATTTTGGTTTGGTGGTTGTAATTTGCTGTAAGAACCTCGATGTGAGCGCACCCTCACCTGTTCAGGTGTTTAGTTTATCTAAGCGCGCGCACGTGTGTGTGTGTATTCAGGTGGGCAGACAAATTGGACGTCCTCTCAGCTGCTGCCACTAAGGACCCCGAAGGCTTCCTGGGTCACCCGGTGAACGCCTTCAAACTGATGAAGAGGCTGAACACGGAGTGGGGGGAGCTGGAGAGCCTGGTGCTTACCGACATGTCTGATGGTATGCTTTCCCAAAATTTGAACAGATAAGATAAAATCTACTTTATTTCATCCAGATGTTTGGAAATGAGCATGTTTCAGCAGCTGGAACATTAAACACGACCGATAACAGAATCGGGTCAGAAGCCCAGTGAAGCCCCAGGATTCACTCTGCCTCCGTCAGCGCCAGCACACTCTGATCTGGAGGAGTGCCATCTAACTGCCTCATAGACATCCATTATAATTTCTTGTAGGATTACATTTACTGTACAGCAGCTTTTTGGGATGTTTTTTAAACTAAGTGGGTACAGTTTTGAGGTGATTAGCCATTTCTCAGCAGCCATGGAGGACTCGATTAATCTGTTTAAACCAATCTGTGTCTGCGTTTTACTGCGGACACACCCAAGAACAGCAAAAGGCTTTAAAAAGAAGGTTCTCTACACCTCCATCTTCTGCTGCAGCTGCTCATTTGTGCAAACTTGACTCACATATTTCCCTTCAGCTTTTTTAGCCAACCTATTTACAGACAAAGTTTGGCCGTACCAACAATCCCACCACAGTTTCTCCAGAAATTGCATAGTCTAACTCGGGAGCCGGCAGCCTTTATTATCCAAAAACTGCCGAGCAGTTTAGAAGTTGTTGGTAGTTTCCCAGCTGATCCGAACGTCTCCAGATCCTCTTGTTTTCAGGCAGACTTCTTAACACGGCTGAGATGAGCATGATTACTTAAAACTGTGTGCACATCTTGAAAGGGGTTTAAATTAAGATAAATGATGGAAGAGGTGACACCTTCACATTGAGGCACTTCACTGTTCATTCTGAGTATTTCTGTCTAAAAGGCATTTAAATCAAGCAGCAGAAACTTAATTACTGTGGCATAAAGCATCAAATCACCTTTTAGACTCTCTGTTCTCAGGATCTGCAACACATTGTAACATCAGCTAAACTCCTGATTTAACATGCTTTAAAATCTACTTTATTTACATTCCGTTTTAAGAAATTAGCTCTAAAACACAAAATATACCTGAAGGCAACGTTAACTTCAGAGAGAAGCAGAAGCTGCCAGCGTTTGATCATTTAAATTTTGCCCTTCATCTGCTGTCTGACTGTTCTCTTCTTCTGTGGTATTTCAGTGTTCATCGCCAACCTCACCATCCAAAGGCAGTACTTTCCCAACGACGACGACCAGACAGGAGCTGCCAAAGCTCTGATAAGACTGCAGGACACCTACAAGCTGGACACCAACGACATCTCCACTGGAGAATTTCCAGGTCTGCAGACCCCTCAGTTTACACATGAACCAGAAGCACTGCTGCAGAAATATCTTGATTAAAGGAAAGAACTGATTTTGAGTTTATAACGAAAAATATTTATAGGGTAGAATCACGGGTTATAATCCTAGAATCACAGGTTTCTGAGCATATTTTTCCTGCCTCCGGACATTTCCGGACTCTTGCTGAATCTCATGTTGTTCCTGATGGAAAGAAGCATTTCAGTCAGATTTTAGAGCCAAAACTGCATTCAGGAGGGAAAAGAACATAAAGCAGAAATGTTTGAAAAAAAATTTTCTTAAAATGTAAACTTACAGTTCATGCTTTAATAACTGGAGCAAGAAGTTAAAAATACTCCTCCAGCTCAGTTTACAGATCTAATGCTCGTCTCTCGCCTCCTCAGGCATGTCCCCCACCTCCTCCTCTTTGAGCGCCCTGACAGTGGACGACTGCTACGACCTTGGGAAGGTGGCGTACTCGGATGCAGATTACTACCACACTGAGCTGTGGATGGCTCAGGCCCTGAGGCAGCTGGACCAAGGCGAGACGTCTGCGGCCGTGGATGCCGTCACCGTCCTCGACTACCTGAGCTACTCTGTGTACCAGCAGGGGGAGCTGGAGAGAGCGCTGGAGTTCACCAGGAGGCTGCTGGAGCTTGGTTAGTACCTGCAGCAGAGATCCAAACAGACGGTTTAGTTCAATCAGATTTCAGCAAACAAGAAAATCAAATGAACTGTTTTAAAGGTAATTTATAAGAAGATAGATTAGAAAATAGAAGTAAAATTTCAAGTTGTTTTCAAATAAACTTTTTTAAAAAACTGCAAATTCCTGAATCCAAGTATGACATTGCAGTTTGCTGCTTATTTACATTTAAACACTTATTTCTGTGTTAAACCACTTAAACCAGTAACAGATTCAGTGTCAGTACTTGGTGCAAGTTCAGTTAAACCAGGTGTAAAGTATGTTCTGTTTTAGTCAGGAAGAGCTCTTAATGCCATGCAACAATTGATACACTTATTAGCCTTGCAGGACTTTGAATAGTTGAAGGAGGCAATCAGATCATGTGTTGCTGTTGCTGCTGTGTATAATGTGGTATCATCGGCGTACATGATTTTTTATTTTTATTTTTTTAAATTCATCGGTTAACTTTAACTTTCAGCTGGGATAGGCTCCAGCCCCCCCACGACCCTGAAAAGGACAACCGGGAGCGAATGGATGGATGGTTAACTTTAATGAATTTTAATAATTAACTTTAGCATTTACTGAACAAAGGGGAAAGAGATGGAAGACATAAGTGGCCCAAGCTAGCTGCCTTGGAGAACTCCAAATACCACAGCCTCCACAGGAGTAACTTTCATTATGTGATCGGAGACGTTTTATCCAGAATGTTTTTATTCCACTGACTTGAAGTTCTGGTTCTTTCCATTAGATCCGGCACACCAGCGAGCCAACGGGAATCTGAAATACTTTGAATACCAACTGGCCAAACAGAAGAAGGTGGAGGTGGAAGAAGAGGAGGAAGAAGACAAGAAGAGGCAGAAGAGGGAGAGCAAAGATGACTACCTTCCCGAGAGGAAGAAGTACGAGCGGCTGTGTCGCGGCGAAGGCATCAAGCTGGTGAGGCGAGCAAAACAAACACACTTCTGAGAGTTTTTTTTTTATCAGTGTCTCTAACTTCTGCTTTCTCTCAGACTCCTCGCAGGCAGAGCCGCCTCTTCTGCCGCTACCATGACAACAACCGGCACCCGCGGTACGTGATTGGCCCGGTGAAGCAGGAAGACGAGTGGGACAGCCCCCACATCGTCCGCTACCACAACATTGTGTCAGAGAAAGACATGGAGAAGGTGAAAGAGCTGGCCAAACCCAGGGTGAGTCAGAGCATCAGGAACTTTAACTCACACACTGCTGGAGAGTTTATCTGGAGATCGGACGCCATAAAAGCTCCAGCAGTTTGTGTTTTCCATCATGAACCTTTCACCAGGGTGGAGCTAAATACCAATATATAAAAATAATCCTCCCCGAAAACTTAGCAATGCGCTGGTGCTAAATATCAGTATTTTATTTATTCCCTCACCAACCTGACCTAACAGTCATGACTGCGTGACTCCTGCAGGTGGAGCTTGTCAGATGATGGAGAGGAAAGAACTCAGGTGAAGAACAAGAAATTCACAGAGTGGAAAATTAATTGGAGAGCCGTCGTTATAATCAAAATACAGACATGCGTCTTGCTGTTTAGCACACGTCGTGATGAATCGCTGTATCGTTGTACTGTATCGTTACAATTCCACCCCCAAACTGTCGTGTAGTTTTAGTTTTTATGGCTCCTACTGGCCTGGATATAGGACAACAGCTACGTGGAGACGTCATCTGCATGTAAAGCTGGAGACGTTCCTAAAATATCGTCAGAGTATCAGCTGCAGTTCCTCATGTAATCTGTGCTGTTCACTGCATCCAGATGATTAACCAGTGTAAGAAGATTCATGTCATATGTTCGTTTTACATTGTGTTAAATCTTAAGTTTTAACATATTCATTTGTATGCATTTCAAACTATGTAGATTGAGTAAAGCTTGGTTCAAATTTCACTTGGATGTGATAGAGGAAAAAGGTTTTTAAATGATTTTGGATATTTCCTTTGGGTGCCTCATAAATCAGTGCGGAAAAATAAAATCTGCATGTTTTTATGAATAAAATGTCCTTTAAATCAAACAAACCACCAGAGTGCAGACAGGAACGTAAAAAAATAAATACCCGTGTATTTTTATTCACGCCTGAAAGTCACATTAACTTAGTTTATTTTGGTTTTCTGAAATGTTCCATAAATATACCAGTGAGATTATCTCATTAAATAGGCATAAATTAAATATGCAGCTATAAATCTGGAAAGTGGCGGACAAACAGTCTCAGAATGTTTCTTCCATTATATCACTCAATAAATCAGTCAGAAAACAGCCAAAAAAAGGTTTTAGGATTAAAAACAGTTCAATAAATCAGATTCTAAATTAGAACCACAGTGAGACGTTTGGAAATGTAAGTGCTTAAATATTCAAAGTAAGATATTACCTCATTAGATACACACTAATTTGCTTACATGTCAGACAGAGAAAGGAAAATGACAACTAAATAAAAATAAGTTAGAAGTTGTGTAATGCACCGTTAATGGGAATTTAGTGTAATCTCAAACACCTAGAAGGGCCTGTATCCACAGAAGCTGCCGTGATCTCACCTTCAGGGCACATGCTGTTGGAAAGTTCCAGTAAAAATTACTCAGAATTTACCGTCAAATTCCTTGGAAGTAAATGCATAAATATTACTGGTTAATTATATTAAAATTACTGGTTAAGTTATCTTCAAATTCATGGAAAGTTACTGTAGAGTTGCTGTAAAATTAATTTAGAGTTCCTGCATTACTTTTAGTGGAAAGTTACTGTAAAATTACTGTTTAATTACGATGAAACGAGCTTCATTTTTGAGCCATAAAGGAAACTAAAGCAGTGTAAATGCACTGGAGTGAAAGTGCGAATGAGGGAACTGTACTCAGGGTCGTCCTGTATCCGGGTCAGTGCTGCGAGCCTGCTCAGTCAGTGTCGGTAGGCGTGTGTCGGTGCTTCGGGGAGTCGGTCTGTGTCTCCCTGTAACTGTCGGCCGATTGGCTCCACAGCTCCGTCGAGCCACCATCTCCAACCCTGTCACCGGTGTGCTGGAGACGGCCCACTACCGCATCAGTAAGAGGTAAGAGCTGCCGGGGCAGGAGGCGGTGTCCGTGGGGTGGACTTCACCTCTCTGCCCCCAACACCACCCTGTCCTCCCCCCTCTGTGATGGTGGACATCCTGGCAAGAGCAGAAACGTCTGATGAGTCCTTCTAAAATATTTTTTTTCTGTTCACAGTCTAATTCTTCTTTTACTGAAGTCCTCAAAGTATTTTTACTACATTTAAATTTCACATAAGGAAGAATCAAGAAGTATTAATAAGAAAAAATACTTAAGTAAGTTCTTATTTTGCAGACTGGATTCTGTCGGTGTTTAAAAATGCAGAGGAGTTTTCATGATAAGGTTTACAGTCTCACAAACAGCACAGAGTGTAACAGGAAGACACTTGGAGCAAAAAATGAATGAATGTGAATAACTTTTTATCTGCAGGATAATCCTGTTTTTTTTCTCATATTCAGGGTAAAATGTTTAAAAGTAAATGTTTAAGCAGTCTTCAAATGTTCTTTAATGTCCATGATGCGCTCAGCTTTAATTTATTGTGAATTATTTTATTAATTATAACATAGCAGCAGATACCTAAACTTATATGTATTATGTTGCTGAGAAGTTGTTAATAATACAGATGTTTGTTTTAGTTCATTAGCAGTTGGGTTTACCTCTGTCCTCCCACCAGGGGGAGCTGCAGCACAGCTCATTTTATCAGCTCAATAAATTACACCTGAACAGGTGTGGAAGGCCACATGGGAGTAAATGCAGGTAGGTGTATGAGAAGGCATCCAGCATCCAAGAAAAGAACGGCTGCGATGGTTAAAACATTTATTTTCTTTAAATATATGTTTATGTTGTAGTTTTGTTTTTTTTCCCACTAATCAAAAACAACACAAATAATCTAACTTACCTGTGTGAGCTGTAATCTAATCAAAATACTGGATATAAGCCCAAAATCGACATCTGTGTATTTTAATAGCTTTATTTGCTGGAGCATAAAAGACATTTATAGTTATGAGACTTCACATTTTAGAGTCAGCAGGCATTTTTAACGTGATCCTGAGAAATATTTCCAGGCAGCAGCTGTGGCAGTGAGGGGATTTGCTGCTTTTCTTTAATGTCTGACAGTAACCTGAACATGTGCTTTTCAATTTCTCATTTTTTAAATACTGTCGGTGTTTCTGCTCTCGCCAGGATTCGAGCCTCTGCTTGTTTTCTTCACTCATTCAGGGACCGCAAGCCAAAGATTTGATTCTTGATGTCTCTTTAACATTTTTGTGGAGGCAGCAGGAGGATTCATGTCTCATAAACTAAAGTGTTCTTCTCCATGTTTCCTCTGCATTTCCTGTCCCGGTGGTGGATGTTCATATAAAATAATGAGCGTCTGCAAAAATTTCAAAATAAAGCTCGTTCACTCGTTCTAAACTCAGACTTTTTCCCAAAATGTCAAAATGCTGAAACCGTCTTTATTGTGTCATCGTGCTTCATGGGGTCTTCAAGTGCTTTGTGGGGACATGGAGCATAAAGTTCGCATGTATTTGAATTTTATGAAAGCATTATGCAAGACTTGAGAACTTTAAAATACAGTAAAATTGGTGGGAAATTACTGTAAAGTTTGTGGGAAGTTAATTTGTAGTTACTGTGTAGTTGATGTATAATCCTGTTGTGGTCACGGCGCAGCTCCGTACAGTTACTTTATAACTACTTTGTTTCAGTGCTGCAAAATGTTGGGGAAAAAAACTTGGAAAGGTTGAAATATTATTTTCAGCTCAAATTATGGCAGGACATTGAGCCTTTCAAACCTTCAGTTTGTGAATCAGAAGAAAGTTGTCTGAAAGGGGGAGGAGCTAAAACAGCCCGTTTCAGGCAGAGGGTGAACTGAGGGGCTGCACTGAGGTGCGGAATCAGAAAAGCAAAGCTACAGGGAGCTGGAAATGAACAGATTCAAACTGAGGTCTCGTCTCAATGTTGACCACGTGCACTCAGTGCCCACTTTATTAGGTACACCTTGTTGGTCCATGGTTAGACTCCTTTTGCCTTCAGAGCTCTTTGACTCTTCTTGGTAACGTAATGCTGAGAAATTGTCAGAGTTGCAGGCGTACCTAATAAAGTGGCTTTATTTGAGCATAGACTCTGAAGTTTGAAGCTCGTGCTGCCTCCCTGACTGCACATCCCTCTGTGGATAGTGACCTTCCTCTCTCTGTCCTCTCTCTGTCTCTCTCTGTATAAATATATAATTGGGGAGTAGCTCAGACGTGCCACGGTGCATGACCCCCAGACAGGCAAACTGACCACGGCCCATTACAGAGTCTCCAAGAGGTAAGAGCTGGAAACCAGCGGTACTCAGCTGCTGTAGGCTTATTTGGTTCAGTCCCACAAACGCTCAGCTGATGACTGAGATGTGGAACGTACCACAGACTGTTTGTAAAGATGGACGTAGATCCTCCAGAATCCCGGATGCCTGCACACACTTGCACAGCACTTTATCCAGAGCAGCCATCAGTCCAGGCCACATCATTTCATAGCAGCAAATACTAATCAGTCACAAACGATCACAGATGCTTTTTTCTTTTCTTTATTGCATCGCTTTTCAGGGTTAAGCCGGGAAGAAATTCACATTTTGTTTTTGTTTTGTTTTTTTGTGCATTTGCCAGTTTTATTAAGGTAAATTTGGGAGAAGGGTCAGAGGCCCTGAGGAAGATGGTGGCAGCAGAGATGTGTCTTTATTTAAATGTATCTGAGCTCATTGTCATGGCGTCCATCTTTATTGACAGCCTGTGGTCAGTTGTTGGGGCAAAGTGTCTTCCTTCATGCTTTTCTGCCTTTAAGCTGATCTCATGAAAAAAAAAGTCAAAGGTGAAGTCGCTGTCAGATGGCACTCTGTCATCACGCTCTGTCAACATTGTTTTTGTCTTTGGATGCTTTGCTCCTTTCTATTGGCACTAATTTCTCTCCGTAGAGGAGCCACGTTAGAAACATGTCAGTGTCCCCCCGCCTCATTTCCGTCTGCTCGCCGTGCTCTCCTCCCTGTTCGCCAGCAGCTTGTTTTGCTGTTCTGACCTCAGTAGTGACCCCGTGTCCTCTCTGTCCTCTCAGCGCCTGGCTCGGAGCGTACGAACATCCCGTGGTGGACAAGATCAACCAAATGATCGAGGACGTCACCGGGCTGAATGTGAAAACGGCCGAGGACCTGCAGGTAACATCTCAGCTGGATTCAAAGATTACTAAACATGAGCAGCATAGATAAACCTGTGACGCCACCTTTTCTTGGCCGTGTTTCGTGCAGGTGGCTAACTACGGTGTCGGAGGACAGTACGAGCCGCACTTCGACTTCGGCCGGGTAAATTAAACTGAATAAAGAACAAAGACCGCGTGAAGCAGATTATCTGGACAAACTGCAAGAATATTTTCATTAAATTGTCCTGAAATGAACTGATGAATATTTATTAATATGTTGTCAGTAATTTACATTTTTAACATGAGGATATTATTTTTATCTTTTATTATAATTTATTGGATGTTGTGTTCATACTTTTTAAACGTTAATCAATCTTTAAAAATATATATATATTGGCATGTTTGAGTATGTTTGAGCATGTTATTGTCGAATTAGGCATTTTTAAAAAAAACTGAAAATAAAATTAAACATAAACATGTTAATTTTAGTGTAAACATCATCATAGAACAGTTTACAGTGTTTGGGTCAGACTATGGTCAGGTGACCACAGACAGACCTTTAAGGAGGCGCTGACCACCAGCTGAACTCTGACCCGTGTGCACTTCCTGTTTCAGAAAGACGAGCCGGATGCGTTCGAGGAGCTGGGCACGGGGAACCGGATCGCCACGTGGCTGCTTTACGTCAGTGCTTTAAGTCTCTTTATGTTGAACTTGTTACTTGTGTGTGTCCCGCTGCTGCTCACCTTCTCCTACTTCCTGCTGCAGATGAGCGACGTGCAGGCAGGGGGCGCCACCGTCTTCACCGACATCGGCGCTGCCGTCAGGCCCAAAAAGGTAAAATTGCTCGCTTTGATCATCATACCTCAAAAACACCATCTGTGTTTTATAAAGTCCTAAAACTGAAAGGAGGTCAGACAGATGAGTCTTTGCTTTGTCCGTGAAATACAAAAAAAAAAAGAGTTGTTCCAGTTCATTTACTTAACTGATAAAATTATATTAAGTCAGTCCAAAATGGCGACCTGCTGATGCCCAAGTTTCACTGTTTTATTCTCTTCTTTTACTGAAATCAACACCTTTTTCTGTAAGTAAAGAATTAATAAAGATAGAGACCTTCCACAGTCAATTACACTTGGGTGGTTGAGAGGGTCATCGATCAGTCGGAAGGCTGGTGGCTAGATAACCAGCTCCTCTTGTCCATTTGTCAAAGAATCCCAATTTTCCCTCGATCCATCCATCAGAGAGAGTGTGTGTGTGTGTGTGTGTGTATGTGAGAGAGAGAGAGAGAGAGAGAGTGTGTGTGTGTGTGTGTGTGTGTGAGTGAGAGAGAGAGAGTGAGCGTGTGTGTGTCTGTGTGTGTGAGAGAGAGAGAGTGAGCGTGTGTGTGTCTGTGTGTGTGAGAAAGAGAGAGTGAGCGTGTGTGTGTCTGTGTGTGTGAGAGAGAGTGAGTGTGTGTAAGTGAAACAAAAGTGCTGAAGTAATCAATAATAAAATAATCAGATCTTTTTCTCTGATGCTGTGAAACGTCATGTGACACATCATGTGACTGTGTTTCTCCAGGGGACGGCAGTGTTCTGGTACAACCTGTATCCAAGCGGAGAAGGTGACTACCGAACCCGACACGCCGCCTGTCCCGTGCTCCTCGGAAACAAGTGGGGTGAGGTCATCACGCCATACTCACACGTGTAGACATTAGAAAAGTAAAAACACAAAATGAATAATAAAGTCAGACATTTGAAGGCAGATCTGAAGATAGTTATTTATGACGCTTGATGGTTTCTGATTGTGAAAAGGAAAAATCCCGAAAATAAATTTTGGGATCTGTTAAAAGATTTACATTTGAGCAAGCAAACACCATGATGAGTAAAGATGGTGAAACCTTCACGCTGCTTTATTTAAACTCTCTCTGCTCGTTCTTCCCGCAGTATCAAACAAATGGATCCATGAACGCGGGCAGGAGTTCAGGCGGCGCTGCAGCCTCAGCGAGACCGACTGACAACCGACCTTCCTCCTTCATCCCAGCCGTCTTCCTCCTCCCCTGCTTCCTGCCTGCAGGCTGCAGAGTGTGACTGCACATGTGATCAGACATTTTTATTTTTATCTACAGTGAGTGTGAGTGTGTGTGAATGTGTGTGTTTGGCTGTTTTTTTTTCTTTTAATGAGAATCACATGCCAACATTCAGACATCTGTACCTGTTCAGGTGTTCAGCCTAAAACCTCAAACTTGTCTCAAGAGCAATGAACGCTGTATGAAAAATCCATTTAAGGACAAGCAAAGCATCTTCATCAAATCAGGATGCTTCTTGTGACGTCAGACAATTTACAAGCGGGAAATCTGACTGATTTAATCGACTGAGTTATGCTGATTTAATCCAGAGAAAGGAGGCAATTGAAAGCGAGTGGGCAAGCAAGAGAGGTAAATGTGACAAATTTTGAATAGAGTTTAGCCTCAGGTCGCTAACCGCTTGTAAAACGAGCTCTGCAGCTAAAACTGTGAAACTTACCTCAGTCTGTTTAGTGAGCCTGGATCCATTTACACAAACAAGTCCGGCTCCCCAGAAAATAACCGAGCTGTGACCTGAACGCTGCATAAGAAGGTTGAAAGGTCAACTGATCAGCAGTTTGGATTAAATCTTTGTGAGGAAGCTCTCATCATTCAGCGTTCTTTGTTCTTCAGATTAAATTAGTCACTACAGTCCGAGAAGCACTCCGTTTCCACTCCTGAACCTTTACGACTGTTACAAAGACAGCGAGGAATCAAATTGCTCTCGGCCTTCATCACTAAGAATCAACCAGGAAGAAGGCGGAGAGTCATCTGAACCGATCAATCGATTATTTGGTTCTTTTAGACAATCATATTTATTGCTTTCTGAGAGGATTCACTTAAACGCCTCAGCCATCTTATTGATCAGCTTAATGATTCACCTTTTTAACTCCTCACCGTATTTCCTGTTTTTTATATGTAAAAGCTTTTAAAAACTCCTCTTAACAGCTCCTCTTTTAAAACACGTTTTAAGGCATTAGCAAATCTTTTTTCTGTTTCCTGTTTATATTTTTATTTATATTTGTTATTTGTGTCTGAAAAGCTTTCTGCTGCTGGCTCATTTCTGTCGTAACAAGTGGATTTTATTTTGGCACATTGTTCTGCGCACTCTTATTCTGAAGTGCAGAGCAGCAGAAATGAAACAGCAAAAGCAACAATCAGAGGCTAAACTTGGGCCCAAACTTCAATTTTTCTTAGCGATACCATCAGAGCAGCTGTTATGGTGTATTTCAAAAAATGTCTTCCGGACTAGGAAAATTTGCTTGAATGTTCACTCTGAAAGTAGGGAAAACGCTGGTACCTGACCTGTTGCTGACCTGTTGTCTCAAACACATTTTTTCCAGATTTTTTTGGCAGACACATTTTATTTCCGTGAGACATTAAGAAGTTGCTCCATGCTCTTATTTTGAAAAGCAGGGAAACAGAAATGAGTCCAAAACAATTCCTAATAGCGTGACTGGGGAACATGAACAATAAATTTGTGTGGTGTCGGAAAACAGGAAAAATTTGTTCCTGTCTGGAAAAACTTACTGAACGACTTCACAAATGAACTCGGATGAAGGTCAGTCTTTAGTCAAACTTTTTAAAATTTACTTTTTTCATTTTTCTTTTATTTTAAAATGATTTCTGTCGTTCAATCATACAAAATAAGAGCTCCTGTTCCTGTTTTCCATATTGGATTTTATTTTGGCGAGACATGATTTTGTTCCAGGAGTTACTTCATGGTCTTATTTTGAAAATGAAGGTGACAGAAATGAGTCCAGCCGTCGTCATGGTTACACCCCTTCTTTCCACCAATAACGTGAGTGTTTGAGATTTAACTGTGGGGTCATTCGTGCGCTGCAGGTCAAACTCCGGATAAACAAAGCACGCTGTGCACCAGACCACCTCCTCTCACTCCTCTTTAACCCATTCAGCTTATTCTGAGCATGCTCACTTCTGTATCCAAACCTTTCAATTCGAGCACACTTCCTGAAGGTTGGTGACGTTGTTTCTTAAACCTGCGTTCTGCCTAGCAGCCTGCAGGGGGCGACTCCTCTGAGCGTGTAGAAGGTGTGCGCTACACTGAGTGGAAAGCTCCTCCTATTTGTACCAATGGTCAGAGCGCCCAGGGCGCTCACAAGGTTCTGCTCCACGCTGCCTCTTTGACACTCCTGTTTGTGTGTCTGTTGTGTTGGATGATGTGTCCTATGCATTTTAACTTGATGAAAATGTGTTTCTAATCAGAATAAAATGCTGCTGCAAATGAGGAAAATATTGCATCTGTCTTTATTAGAGGCGGTGTGGCGGCGGCGGTTTCGTAACTGGTGCTGAGCTTACAGGAGGGTCAGACTGTCAGCCAATGAGTGAGCAGATTGAGTCAGACCGCAAACAGGTCATGGTGGGTTTGACCTGTGATGTCTGAAACCCGCGGTCTCTGCCTTTCTGCAGCGAATCAAACGTGACAGTTTGTTGTATAAAGAAAAGAAGCACTTTTTTCAAATATAAATTTAATAATTAAAAACAGTTAAAACAGGTGATTGATCAGCTGCTAATTGATGCAATTATAATCAGAGTGTGCGCTCCGTCTGCAGGAAGACAAGATCTTTGGTTCAAGGCGTGCAGAGAGGTGACATCATGCAGCAGGAATTGTGTGAAATGAACCAGCTACGAGTTTTGAAGGTAAAATCTGATCCTTCAGTTTCTGTTGGCCTTCAGGTGCCATTGGAGAGGCCGGTATTAAGGCTAGGGGAGGTGGTAATCCGGCAAGTGGTTTCCCTCGCGCATGCGTCCAAAGCACCCAAGCAGCAGGTCAACGGCGGTGCTGACGGTAGCGCGGACATCCTCCTCTGTCTGACCCCTCAGAGGGTTCACCTCCACCAGATCCACCGCTGACAGCAAGCCTGCAGAGTGCACAGGAGAGAAGGAAGAGTATAGTGGGAAAAAAGCCAACTGATTTATGGTCACTTCCTGGTTCTGCATCTTTTTGTACTCTTGTTTTAGCCCATGTAGCACGCGGTTGCGATGAGCGGGTGTTCATATTTTGGACTTTGCAGGGTGAACGTTCTTTGTTTCCAGTTTGCGTCACACTTTTGTAGTTTCACAAACGCCTGCCGAGCAGATTGCAAGTGTTTGCTGACAAGTCGCCGTCTTTGTGCTTTGTGACTGATTTCATGCTAACAAATGGTAAATGGTAAATGGACTAACTCTTATATAGCGCTTTTCTACTCTGTCCGAGCACTCAAAGCGCTTACACAACATGTTTTCATTTACCCCATTCACACACATTCATACAAGCACTTCCATGTGTAACTAAGCTAAGTGCTTTTTTTAATTATC